>VYZP01036132.1:16274-32513 GCA_013400635.1 Hypocryptadius cinnamomeus
GGCTGGATGGAGCTTGGAGCAACCTGGGACAGTGGAAGGTGTCCCTGCCCATGGCAGGGCATGGGATGAGATGGGCTTTAAGGTCCCTTCCAACCCAAACCTTTCCAAGATTCTGTTTTTGTAACCATACAGAGCCTGCAGTAACCTGGAAAGTGCACTGGAAAATCAGAAGAGTTTGGATTGAAAGGGACCTTTAAAGGTCTCCGACCCTCCTGCCATAAGCAGGGACACCCTCCACTATCCCAGGTTGCTCCAAGCCCTGTCCAACCTGGCCTTGGACGCTTCAAGGGATGGAGCACCTACCACCTCTCTGGGCAACCTGTGCCAGGGCCTCACCATCCTCACAGCCAGGAATTCCTTCCCAATATCCCATCTATCCCTGCCCTCTGGCACTGGAAAGTGAGTCCAGGCTGCCCAGGAGAGGGTGGCTAACCCTGAGTGTGCGTGGCACGTGGCACCACTCGTCCTTAGCGCTGGGTGCACCCTCCTGTCCTCCGTTTCTGTTGTATCTCCCGCTAATCCTTCCTCCCAACGCCTCCCCTAATCTCTCCAAGCCTTTCCCCCGTTGGCTGGCACCCCTTAATCCTATTACAGAGATTTCTATTCTAAAAGTTTGGCTGAACCACCCTCCAAGCCCTTCCCAGAGCTTCACCTGGCTTGCTGAGGAAGTCGCCGGCCCTTTGGCTGCTCCGGCTCTTTTGGGAATGATGCATTGGAATAAAGCCTAAATCCCCTCTGTCTTCTTTAGCCCTTGCTCAGCACAGCCACTCACAGGGTTTGTCCTGAGAGACCTCTGCATCTCTGGGGAGATCAGGGAAGGCTTGGATTCAGTCATTTTGAGGCTGATTTAGTGATACTGAGATGGGAAAGAATTGAAGATAAACAGCGATCAGGGTCGCTGGTCTCAAAACCCATCCTGGCCTATTAGTACTTTTGGGGTTAGACCAAATTTTTTGGATTATCCCAATTACCATTGCACCAACTTTCCCCAAGAATTGGAGGGGGCCTGACTTCAGCACAGTCACATCATGGAGGGGGAAATGGGATGAATTCTCATTTGAAATGCAACGTCCAAATCTCACCTTTTGCTGCCCGCTATGGGATGAGTGATGAGACAGAAAGCCAGGAGACCTGGGCCCACATCTGATTTAACCCCAAATTTTGGCACATCACACAGTGGGCTCACCCTCACATTCACTGTCGGAGCAATTGGGGATATTTTACTTACATTTCAAATAACTCACAGGCACCTGTGTGAGCACAAATCTCATCTAGCTGAGGCTGGTTTGGAGACATGAAGTTTAGCTCCTCATCATCAGCCACTTCTCTTTCACTTGATGATGAATAATTCTCAGACCCTCAATGTTTCATTTTTTAAAAAATCTCTGTTTGGAGACAATAGCATTTAAGTGTCATGACCCTTGCAAATTCCCTCCCCAAAAGCCACTGATTCCTCCCAGCTCTGTGTGCAATAGAAATTAAACATCAACTGCTTGAATTTCCCTGTTTCAGCCAACAATTGATTTCCAGAAATAAACCCCAAAATATTCACCAAATTTTCCTCCCACATTGCCTAATTTTCTGCTGACATTGCTTACTTTTTCAGATTAGTGATACTGAAAATAGTCAAACTTGTAATCACATAATCCAAACAAGACTTGTTTCAGCTGCTCTTACTATAGGCTTACCTTCTGATCTCTCACTAGGACCTGAATTATAACAAGTTTGTGTGGTTTGAAAGTTTGATTTGAGGCTTATTTGGCCTCACAGTGGTGTCTTCTCATTACCTGAACTGTTCTTTGTGTAAATCAACTCACCAGTGTTTGAGAAGTGCTTCCAGAATTTCTTCCTAAAGCACCAGCAGGAGCATTTTCCAGGATAGCATAAACCAGAGCAAATTTGGGTGAACATTCCTGATGCAATTACAGCCAATCCCACCCTGGCTAAGGCAATGCTATTCCCAGGCATCCTAATCCACCCAACACCAGCTCTCTCCCACTGCTGGAAAATCAAAGGAAGGGTGGAAGCCCTCTCCTTCAAGCGTGACCATCACCTGCAAAGCTCCTCCAGGTGCCTCCAGGAGCCAGGAACCTTCCATGTGATGTGAGCTGTCCTTCCATGCAGAGCCAGGCAGCTTAAAATAGGGCTGAATATATTAAATGGTCAAATCAGGTTATAAATATTAAACTGTCTCTGCTGCCTGCTGGCACATTGAGCTCAGCTGAGCCAGCCCAGCGTGGCAGGGGGGGCTTCATTTGCAGGTCTGTGCTCTACGGGGCCACAGCTCATCTGTGGGATGGCAGGATCCCAGCAGAACTCCGAGGTAATCACCGCCCTCCCAGAGCTGACTCCTGAATTTCTGCTCCTGTTTGTGGCATTCATCAGAATGAAGAAGAAAGGAGAGAGCAGGAGCACTCCATCCACTAATGAGCTTCCTCCCTCTCTAATTTCCTCGCTGCTTTATTCTCCTGTCCCACCAGAATCCAGGAAAGCCAAATCTTAGAGCATTTGAACTGTAAAAATAGTGTCTTTTGCCATTAAACATGGTTCCATTAGCAGGACAGAAGATGAGCACCTGGAGAGAAAAAATCCAAATGCATCTCCCCATCCAGAGCAACCTGGGATAGTGGAAGGTGTCCCTACCCATGGCAGAGGGTTGGAATGAGATGATATTCAAGGTCCCTTCCATCCCAAACCGTTCTGATTCTAGACTGTGACCCAGCACTGCCAGTAGAACAAACTCCTTCATGTCAACACAGATTTTACAGAATTTAAATGCACATTGTGTGTTTTACAGCACAGCACATATTTTACAGAATTTTAATGCACATTGCAAGTGCCTTCCAAACGTGCCACAAGTGGCCATGCATGGATCCTGGTCGTGGATCACAGATCAGGGCCAGAGCATCCAGCATTCTGCAAGATCAAACCTCAGGAACATTGTGCTTCTGCTCAGAAAAGAAATCAAAATATGATTGAGTTAATTCTAAATCAGCTTGTGTCACCAGCAGCTCTTTGCCTAGATACAGGAAGAGGAACAAGTTAAGAGTCTCTTCTGCTTCAGGAACCGGCACTGGTGATTGAATTCTGACAGCCAAACTCGGCATATGGTCACAGAGCATGGAAGAGGAAGAAAGAGAAGATATTTTGATTTCGTAGAATCGTAGAATCACAGAATGGTTTGGGTGGGAAGGTACCTTAAATCCCATCTCGTTCCATGCCCTGCCATGGGCAGGGACACCTTGCACTATCCCAGGTTGCTCCAAGCCCCGTCCAGCCTGGCCTTGAACACTTCCAGGGATCCAGGGGCAGCCACAGCTTCTCTGGAAAACCTGTGCCAGAGCCTCATCACCCTCATCATACAAAAAGTCTTCCTTCACTCTAGTCTGAGTCTCCCCTTTTTTAGTTTAGGTTTACATCATGACCCCCATTTTAGCCAACACTTTTTTTTTCTCCCAGCTCCATCTTCTTCCCACTGGCAGAAGTACCACAAGGCACAGGATATGGCTGTGGGAAGAAGAAGTCATGGCTGCCACATCCCTGGAAGTGTCCAAATCCAGGTTAGACAGGGCTCAGAGCAATCTGGGATAGTGGAAGTTGTCCCTGCCCATGGCACAAGGTGGAACAAGATAATCTTGGCATCCCTTTCAACCCAAAACACTCCATCATTTTGTGTCTGTAAGAGCAGCCCCAGCAAATTAATCTTCCATATGTGCCCAAATCCTTCAGGGAAAGCAAAGCACAAGGATAATCATTTGCTGCCCTGAAGGGGGAGTAATTTTGTGCTTCCTAAAGGACTTTCTGGAATATTGGGGTGACACTGGAAAATGAGTCAAAAAAATCTATGTCCTGAAGACTCTGAGGGATTTACAGAACACTGAGCCTTGGTGGTAAGAGGAGGGTGATCCCCCTGTAGAGCAAGCCAGCCCAGCTGGCACCAGTGCTGGGAGAAAACATGGGATGCTGTGGAATAAAACCTGGCTGGGGGCTTGCAAGATGTTTCTTCATTAAGAGGAGGGCTGCTTAATGGTAGAATTAAGTGCTGGTATTCAAAGTGTGGCTGTAAATTGGTTGAACAAACAGATCTGCTCTGTTGGGCTGTCTGTGATCGTGAAATCACAATCAACAAACAACTGGTGGAGGAGTAAACCTGTTGGGAAGAATTGATGCACCTCACACCAAGGCTGAGCGTCCCCAAGCTCCTTCTTGCACCACAAGAATTGATTAGCAGGGAAGAGATCATTGCCAATCCTGTAAATCTCAGATTAGGCTGTTCCATCCAGCTAAATTATGTCTGTATAACCCTCTTTAGGCACTCTGGAAAAAGTCATGGCTCTGGGATAGATCCTGACATTCCTTTTCAGGTGCTTTAAGGAATCCACGTGTTACAACTCCTGATTAGTCCTGGCTGTGCAAGATTTGCCTGGTGCACTGGAAATGGTTGTGTGCAGATTTTCAGATTTATTCCTACATGTGCAGCAAGCCCCACATGAAGCAAATCCCTCTGCCAAAAAGGTGAGAGTCTTGAGCAGTGTCCTGAGCTTTGTCTTGAGGAGGCTTCATGCTCCATCCCCCCTGGTTTGGCAGCAGTTTTTGTGTGCTGGGTTCAGCACTCAGGCCCTGGCACAGTGGTGGAAGGAGGGGAAGGACCATTTCTGCCTCACATGGTGGCATCTTACCCCTAAATTTGTCCCTGGGGTGATCAGGCTAAGGGGGTGAGGAGGGCAGCAGAGCACACAGAGCCATTTGGGAGTCTCCAAGCAATATCAAAATATCGTTTTGTCAAAAATGGGGAAATGCTCCCCTGCAACTTGATTTTCCTCCTCTGGTTAACTGAGCCAAGATGACATTGAAGTGGGAAGTGGAATAAATACACACAAGAAGTCTTTTCACCAAGTTATTTAATTCACCAGAAGGGACACTTAACCATACAGCAGCTCCTTATTTACATCGAACTGCTCTTTATTCATCCTGTAAACATCAGAAGCAATTTCTAATAAATTACAATCCAGGGAGCAGCAAATCAACAATATCACTGAGTTGTTTAAACGAATTCATTACTAAATATATTGCCTTTTTCCCTGTGACTTCATTCAGACTGCACTTGAAAGCATTATTCTCCTGAATTTTCTGTTCAGGATATACATGTGCAAAAATATCTCCAAACAAGAAGAGATTGTATTTTAAACTTCATTGCCCTTGACCTCAGGTCCTTTTGAGTCTGTTATGTTCCAGCCTCTCTGGCAACACCATCACTGATGACATCTAATAACAAACAGCCCCAACAGCAGGTCCCAGCTAATTCAAATTGAGATCACAGATTCAGCCATGTAAGAGTCTGAAAAACAAATCCCTAAAATTTCTATAACCTCTGGGCTTCTCTTTACCAGAAAGGATGTTCTACACAAAGTAATAGGAAAATGTAATATTGTTTGCCAGTTTAATTGGATGTGCTCCTGTTATGAAAGAGATTGGCTCTTGCTGACCGTGTATAAAACACAGGATGAGAGCAGATCCTGGTTGTTCAAAGTGACAAAAAAGGCAGCAGTGATTTGAGGTGATGTGACAGCGATGGGGACATTTTCTTGGCCTTCATTCCAAGTGCAGGAGGGGGCTTTGAACAGGTTCTTTGGGGTGACATCACTTGGTGGAGGACAACCCCATCGTGCCCAAACCTCTGCCTGTTTAAAATTAGGTCCAAGGCAGCCCCAACAGCATAATTCCTGATTTTTGAGGTTAGTGGTGGTGCTCTGCATCCCACTGCCCCTAGCCATGCAAAAATCCGCTGTGGAAGCAACATGGATTTCAGGGATACGATGGAGAGCAGGATAAGAGGCTGCGTGGGACTGTTCTCGCTCATGCCTCACAGACCTGACCACTATTTTATTATGAAACCAAGAGCTGGAAGAACAGAAAAAGGAACCTGGGCAGAGATGACAAAGCAGCAGGAGGTTCATCTGCAGCAGAAAAGGCTTGTCCCAGCATTCCCACAAAGCTCTTGTAGGCTACGATTCTCCGGGTGGAGTGGTTCGAGTAGCTGCTGTCTGCCTCGCTTTCTCTGCCTTTACTTACGGAAAGCCACGAGAAATATTTCATGCTCTTTGTTGAGACAGTTTCCTTGCACTTAGAGAGGCAGAACAAGTGCATTTATGCTCTCACTCCAGGACTTGCTGATGGCCGTGAGAGGCAGCTGGGGACCAGGACTGGGCTTGTTACAGCTTCAGAAATTCAGCGCCGGAGTGCCTTTGCTCTGGGTGAGAACGAGGAGAGCTCTGTGCTGCCTGACCTCAGCTCCCCTCCCGAGCTGCCACGGGAACAGGAGAAGGTTTCCTGCCATGGGAAGGTGGTCTCCAGTTAATTCCCAGGGTCACAGAGTCACAGACTGTCCTGAGTTGGAAGGGGCCCACCAAGATCATCGAGGACACCCCAACAATCCCACCCTGTGCATCACAGGGGGTTGTCCAGACACTCCTGGAACTCTGGCAGCCTTGGGGCCGTGCCCATTCCTTGGGGAGCTGCTCCAATGCTCAGCCACCCTCTGGGGAAAGAGTCTTTCCCTGATATCCATCCTAAACCTTCCCTGACCCAGCTCCAGCTGTTCCTGGGCCCTGTCCCTGGTCACAGGGAGCAGAAACTGGAGCTGTCCCTCAGGAGGAGCTGCAGCCCCTAGTGAGCGGGGAGTGACGGGGGAGTGACCTCAGTCCCCTCTTCTCCAGGCTGAACAAACCAAATGACCTCAGCTGCTCCTCATAAGCCTTCCCCTCAAGGTTCTTCACCATCTCTGTAGCCTATTTTGGATTGCTCTCTGACAGCTTTGGATCATTCTTCTTTTGCAGTGCCCAAAACTGCTGACAGTGTTCAAGGTGAGGCCACCCCAGTGCAGAGCAGAGCAGAGCAGAGCAGAGCAGAGCAGGACAATCCCCTTTCTCTCCCTGCTGGTGATGCTGGGCCTGGGACATCCTGAGGGACATCCCTGTCCTGGTGCCCCCAGGACAGGGATGTCCCTCCTGGCTGCCAGGGCACTGCTGCCCCAGATCCAACCTGCCATGAATCATGGAATGGTTTGGGTGGGAAGGTGCTTTAAACCTCATCCTGTTCCAACCCCCTGCCATGGCCAGGGACACCTTCCACTAGACCAGGTTGCTCCAAGACCTGTTCAACCTGGCCTTGGACACTTCAAGGGATTGATAAATTACAGGAATAAATAAACCAGTTCCAGATTCTCTTTCCTTGGTCTTTGGGGTGGGGGAGCTGTCACCACGGGGTGCACGTGCAGTCTCAGCCTTCCCGTGGTGCGCCCAAATTGCTGCTGGTGCAGAGACACCTTGGAGCAGATTTTAGCACTGGGCAACAACATTCCTGAAGTTTGAAGGGGTGAATCCCACCTCACCAAACCTGGGAGTTGCGTAAGACTTGTTTTTTCACTCTGTCAAAGAGCTGAAGCACATTTTGCTATTTTTTAATAAATTAGGCCTGAAGAATTGTCTAAGAAGGGTTTTCTGTACTCTCTGGTGGGACACTGTTAGCAGCAAGCCTTGCCCATCCTCCATGGAGCTGGTGTCAAACCCAGTCCAGTAGAATCCTTTTCATAAAATGCCTTCCCTAACTTCCAAAAGGAGAGAATCCCTGCACTTGGGTGCATCTCTGCAGTCAGCCATCCCAAGATGGAAGATGTTTCCTTGCCTATAATTATTTCTTTGGCCATGGTAGACTGGTGCTCTGCTTATGTCTCTGTAAGTATTGGCGTGTCTCCTGAATTTTGGAAAAGGTGCCATTGTTTTTTCTGCCAGTCCCAACAAATGGAGGTCACAGCTGAAGGGCTCAGCCAGGGATACCCCATAAATGGATAATGGTTTATCCCTTTTGGGAAAGGACATTTTCTCCACAGAGCTGGAGTTTGCAGTTTGGGTGATGACAGGAAGAATACACCTCGGGGATTTGGACTCTAATGGGAAAAGTCTTAACAAATAAAAGCAGATTCTAATTGTGCCTGAAACATCACCTATAAACACCTAATTCAGCTGAAGAAAATGCTGAGAGCAGGCATGGGGATAGAACCGACTGCATCTTCTGCACATGGAGATGGGAGAACTTCTGGAAATGGATAAGATTGGGCAATCTGAGTCCATTTTTGGAAACCAAACCCATTAACTTCTGTCTTGGCACAAGGCGGGATTGTTGGGGTGTCTGTGCAGGGCCAGGAGCTGAGAATCAATGATTCTCATGGGTCCCTTCCCACTCAGGATATTCCATGATTCTGTAATTCTCTAATAATTACTATGAATTCCTGTGTTTCATTAATGAACTGGGCATGATGAGCTCAGGAGAGGACCAGATGAGGCTCAGGCCATAGCGGAGGGCTCAGACCCTGAAGACAGAGCTCAGTTCTTGGTGGACTCCCTGGGCCACCCTCATCCAGGTGCTTCTCCTCACACCTTAATTCTGCATATGCAAAATAGAGCTAATTCCCTGTAATTTACTCAGCATGTGAGCCTTAATTAACATTTTTAGGAGAAACCCCGGGCAGACCTGGGCTGGGGAAGTGGTTGTTGCCGTATCAGAGCAGGCATCATTCCAGGCCTGGGCCAGCAGCAGGAGCTGGCTGGGATCCAGCCTCCCTCTGCTCCGCGCGCTCCGGGTTTGTTAACATCCCAATCAATACCACCACGACACAAAATCCAGCTTCAACTTTCCAGCTGCAGCGCGGGCTCTGGGTTTTGGGTTTTTTTTTTTTGTTTTCCTTCCCAGCTCCCACCCTAAATCCTATTTTTCCAGCTCCTTTGAGCCCCGCTGGGAGATATTAAGGTGTTATTATCGTTCCCCGTTGCTGCGGGGGAACGGGGGGAATGCTAACGAGGGAGACACGTCCTGTCCTCTCCATCAGTTCACCTCTCCCACCGCTGTGAGCTTTTAAAAATAACAAATTGTGGGTTATCCTTCCTTTCTTTGGGAGGGTGACCTTTAGGGTTCGCGAGGCACTTCGCCGAGGGATAAAGAGAAATTTATTTTCCAGGAGAAAAAGGAGAGGAAAGCTGCAATTCTCACAGGCATTAGGAATTGGACCTTAAGGGGGGAAAAAAAGAGTATTTTGAGGAGCTTGATAAATTTAAGAGCTGCTGGAATGTGGATTTGTCAGGAGCAGGTCGGTTCTGGCTGGTGTGGGAACCAGAGGGATGAGGGATGGAGTCTAAGCAAATATGAGCCTATTAATAATCAATAACTGCTCGCAGGGCAGAGATGATTCAGGCCAGGTTGGTGTCTAATTGCCATTATTGTTATTCTGGTTTAAACCCCGTTCCTCTCCGCTGCTGCCACCAGTGATCTGAGGCGCTGTATTTTTAATTTGTTCCCAGGCACGGCACAATCCATCACATGCCTGGATCCAAATGCCAGCGCCGGAGCAGCAGCAGAGAAACATTTTTGTTATTTAAGTTACTGTATGCTAAGTTTATGTTGATTGCTCTGAGTATCATCTCCCAAAGTTAACTAGCGTTAAAGTGTTGATAATGTCCCACTTTCGCAATCAGATTTGCATAGTGCACAACGGAGTTTAGCAGGAGAAAAAAATTAGCTTAAGTGCTGTTTTTCATCAGCCCTGTCAGTCTCACACTGTTTGCTTCATCTGGGTGCACGGGGCGTTTGGTGACAAATGGTTATGACATTTTCCATCTCAGCATTACGTCATTACAGAATCGCTGCTGTCCTCTGGCTCGAGGCTGCGTCCTGGCCTGGCAGAGAGGGAGAGGAGAGGGGGTGAAAACGGGGGCAGAAAGGCAAGAATTGTCTTTGGGAGTTTTAAAGTATTTTATTATTTACGATTTTCATTCTCTCTGAAAAAAAAATTTTTAAAAAATTTCAACCTCTCTCCCTTCCCCCCCTGCTTTAGGCAGCATCCAGGAATATTCCCGTGGGCAAAAGGAAAAGCATCCTGTTCCCGTTGAAGCCAGCGGCAAATCCTTGGGTGTGCAGGACCTGGATACAAACAGGGGTGACCTCTCTTTGTTCGGGGTGCAGATCCAGGACCACTCTTCCCAGAGGCCTTCCCTCCCTCCCGGCATCCTGGCTGACATCCCCCCACCTTCCCCTTCAGCCCTGGATAAACGATGGAGAATCGGGCTGGAGATCGTCCCTGCGACACTGTTTTATAAAATAGAATTCAAACATTTCCTCGGTGTTAACAGCTCTGAAATAAAATCCCCAGAACGCAGGAATATGTGATATCCATAGCAATTTTGGTTTGGTTTTGTGTTAAACTTCCCCCCCCGCCCCCAGCTCTTACTTTTTATCTTGGTTTAGTACCTGAATTTAGTAGTAATTTACTCAATTTATTCCTACCCTGGATCAGGCAGAAGTTTTCACCTGCATTTTGCAGGGGTTTAGGTGTCAATTCCTCATTTTGGCGCTCTGGTTTCTGTTTCACTCCCTTGCTTTAGGGGTAAATACAGTGCTGTTAAAGCCCAGCATTATCCTGGGATGTGTTTTTAGCCTGAGCCCCCCCTCCATACATTAAGTAATTCATCCTTATTGCCATTAGGAATTCAGATGTTATTTTACGGAGGGGGAAGGGAGGATGGGTGTGCAGAGCAGAGCATAGCTTATATTTTACAGATATTCCTTTTTGCTGTGTGAGTTGCTGATTTACTCTGGAAACCTGCTGGAGGAAGGTTTGAAGGATGTTTTATGGGGGAAAAATAGGGATTTTTGATGTAATTCAGGCTTCTCCCTGCTCCCGTGCAGCTCTCGCTGGCTGGGTGTGCAGAGCCGAATAGGGAACAGCCTCCTTTGCATTAATAATAGTCCAATAAAACCAGACAATATTCCTGCTTAAATGCACTGAGTTATGTAGATCCTAATTCTAGCACATCAGCAAGGAAAGAAAAGCAGATATTTCGTCCTCGCCACAACAAATTCCGTGATACAAATGCGAGCCGACATATGGTAAAAATTGCCTGCAGCCCTGCTGATTTACAGAACTGTTTTCACTCACAGATAATTCATTAAAAATCATTTCATACTGCCTGTATATACATAAAAAATATTTACTTGTGTAAATATCAGTCAGGAAGGTATGCTTTTTTTTTCCTTTTTTTTTTTTTTTTTTACCCTTTCCCTTCTTTTTTATATTATTGACAGCTGATGGGGAGGGGAAAAAAAAAACAAAACAGAGATGTATGATGGACATGGGGGAAAGCAAAGGTATTCCTGGCATCCATCCGTTCATCCTGGATATAGGTCAGGCCTGGGGATGGGCTGGGACAGCTTTAAATCCGCTACCTGAGCCATCTGCTCCTCCATGCCAGTGGAATCTGCGTTGGGGAAACACACACTAGGCAGATGTGGATATTGTGGGATACAGCACAAAAGGGACTTTTGCCTGATTTGGGGCTCTCTGCTGACCTGTGGAACAATAGGGGAATGCACACCCTGGGAGATGTCGCCGGAAAAACGGGAGCAATGGGATCTCAAGACCGCTGCTGCTGTGGCAGAGCAGCCTGGAAAATAAAGAGCAAATCCCAGCAAGGCAAAGGGAGTTTTGGGGGGTTTAATCGGTTTTTCAAATTGTCCTAAAATGATGGAGGCACCAAACACAAGGGGGACAAATGGCATGATGGGGTTTGGGGGCTCCTAAAATGAACATTCCAGGTATAACCGAGACAAGTCTTGAAACCTCCCTCCCAGCCCTGTGTTTTTCCCTCTAAAATGTGTTACACTACTCAAAATGCTGAACAAGGCTCCAGCCCAGCACTGCGTCTTCCCTTTTTTCCCTGTGCTTGCTCCAGTAGATTTGCCTAAATACGATGCATGTTTTAAACCTGAAGCTTGGAGACCTTTCAATGATTTTTTTTTTTCCCCCTCAAGGAAAATTCAGAAATAAATCATGGAGTACAAGAGATTTGGGGTGTTTTGTTTGCTGGGGGTTTTTTTATCTCTACAGCCAGTAGGTGAAACAACATTATTTAAAATATGGAAGGGAATAAGTACTTGGAAGAGGGATCTGGTCCATCAGCTTTCATCCTCCATAAAACCCAGTAGTAAACAAAGCAATAATATTTGGGGGCTTGGAGAGGGCAGCTCTGGGGAGAGCTGGGATGTTGATTAAGATGGAATGGCTACATGGGGAAAGGGGGGGATGCTGGAATTGCATCCCACGGCTGCGCCCGGCACAGCGGCGAGGGGAGAAAGTTTGGGCCAGTTTCCTCTGGAATTTGGTGCCATGTCTCACTCCGTGGAGCCGCTGCATCAATGGGAAGTTTTCCTATCAAGCTGAACCCGAAAGGGAGGGTAAAATCAACTCTCACTTCCCCATCGGAGCGTCTACAGCGCAAAAGCCTCTCCCGCTCTATTTATATGCTGGATAAATCAGTCTCCAGACTGTTACCATAGATAACAGAGTTTTTCTCCTGCTGTTGTCTCTAACAGCTTCTTTTTCCCCCCACTATATTTTGCACGGTTCCTACCTATCACCTCGGTGAGTAATTCCCCTGCTTTAAATCAAATTACTTGGGGGAGAGACGTGTTTTTCAGGCAGAGGGAGATTTTTCATCCCCCTCTCGCCAAATTTTGCTCCCAGTTCTCTGAGTAACCCTGAGAAATCCTGCAGAAAGGGGAGCTATAGGTGACTGCATCTGATCCTGATACATATTTAATCTTCTCACAGTCTCCAGGAATTAACTATTTAGGAGGTGAGCAGCCGGCACAGGCGTTGCTCCAGGATAACACGGCCAGGCAGGTTCACAGCGACGCCGAAGCTTCCCACAAAAATCCCTAATTCTCACCACGGAGCTTCTGCAGGAGACATTGCCACGGGCTGGGATCTTTATTTGAAATAAATAACTCACTCAATGCAGCAGGTCCCTGTTTTGGGACCGGTGGATGCGGAGTTTCCCCTCCCAAGGATGGGGTGTTAATGGGATTTGTTGCTCCTGGCTGGGGAGCGAGGGGGGTTAATCCCTTTCTCCATGTATATCCCTGCTAAGCTGGTTTAGGTCATGTTTAGAGCTAAGTTTTGTGGAGCAGGCTCTGTCCACTCGTCCATCCCGCAGTGCCAGGCACGGGGATGAATCCACCTGCCATCTTTGCTCCCCTCGCACCTCCCAGCGCTTAACGATTCAAGTCAGCCCCAGAAAGAAATTAAAGGAAAGGTTTGAATTCCACCAAAGTGGTGAAAAAGCCTCTAAATTTAGAAACCCTGCGTCGTCACTCAGGGAAAGCTCCCAGCGAGGCCCAGAGCCCTTTGTTTGCTGCAAGGGGATTTATCCTGGAGTGGGTAGGGAAGGAAAGGGACTTTTTCCCTCCACCTGCAGGGATCCATTCCCCCGCCATCACCTCTGCTGTCATCCCCAGCAGACATGAAGCTGCTTGTGGGGAGGTGGCTTTGGGGGTTTGGCATCATTTTCTAAAGCCTTCGAGGAGGCTGCAAAGCGTTAAATAGCCTCACCTGACCTCCTCCAGCAAAGCCAGGCTCTGCATCCTTATTTAGGGACATACATCACCTCCACAGCTTTCCCTCTGGCGCTGGGGGTGGAGCAGAGAAGTGAAATGTCGTGAGTGGGGAAAAAAAAAATAAAAAAAGAAATAGCTCTAAATCCATCTGAATTTGCCTTGAAACCTCTTTCCCAGCCCAGCCTGGCCAAGCACATCCCGGCGATCCCGGCCGAGGGCCGGACACATATGCCGTGCCATATGGAGCGGCGCGATCCCAGTCAATCGGATCTTTGGGAGTTTTATCGTTTAATTTCTTAATGTGCTAATAGTGCACAGGGAGGGGATGGATCACCGGTTAAGTCCGAGGATTTATGTTTTTAAGGGAGGGTAATGTATTTCCGAGCGGGCTTTAAATATCCTCGGCCAACGTGACGGGCGGCGAGCAGGAGGGTGAGCTGGAAAAGGCCCTGGAAGAGCCCTTTGAGCTTTAATCCAGCACAGGTCTATAACGTGACATCCAGCTCCGTGTGAGCTGAAATTCAGGCGGAAAATCCCCGTGTCCATTTGACAAAGCCATTTTGCCCAGCCCTGAGGGCTGCGAGCCCTGTTCTGGGTCTGTGTCCCCCTGATGCTCCCATAATTTCCATCCATGGGTCCATTCCATTTGAAGCCATGAAGGATGGGTGGCAAAGTCTCCCCAAGGCCCCCGATCCTCAGTTTCCCCTCTCAGAGAGAGAATTGCATTTCCTTCCTTCAAATTGCCATTGGGATCAGGGCTTATGCAGATTCCCAAGGTGCCTTCGGCTCCTCTAAAGGAAAGGTCTTACAGAGAGATAAAAAATAAATGTTCATAAAAAAACACGGAGCAGTAATTTCAGGGGAGCATTGAAATTGCAACCGTTCACCTCCAACCTGCCACGAAACTCATCTATTTATTTTTAAATAAACCACCTCAGCTCTCCATAAATCTCCAGGGCAGGGAACCAAGGAGGGCATGAATTAGGCAGCACCGTGACCCCGTCCCGGTCCCCGCTGGGCAGCTGCCTGCGGGGCAGGGACGGCTGCTCGCTTGGCCCCGTGGCTCCAGCTGCGGTTGGAAGCGTGGCAGTCTCAGAGGGATGCTCTGGCTGTTGGCTTCTGTCAGCCAGACCTTAAAATCTGCGCCGTTCGAGGCCTTATTTGAATTGCAAACGGCTCAAGGGAGGTGTACTGTGGAGTTGCTCTCTCAGGGTAAATAGGGTTTGGGGTTGTTTTTTTCTTTAAGCTAATAATATTGTGTCATGCTTTGAGGGGGGTGATGGTATAAAGGGCAGGCAGAAAGATTTCTGTGGCTGAGCTGGTGGCTCTCCCGAACCATTTTTGACAGCTAATTTCTAGCATTTCCTTGAAAACTCCTCTGATCTGGTGCGTTAAGTGAAATGTCATTAAGGCAATGAGAACACAAATGGTAGGACTGTGAGACAGCACTAAGGGGAAAGGCCAGAGGCTCCCAGAGGCTCCCAACCGCATGTTCTGGACCCTCAATGTGCCCAAGGTTCTTGTGCTTACTCAGAGCTGGACGCTCCTGCCCCTCTCTGAGCACACAGACTCACACTCGGGGTACCAACCACCTATTCACGCTCCCGTGCGGGTTTTTCTCAGCCACTTCTAGGCCTCGACTGGGGAGGGAAAAAGGAAAAGAGAAAAGAAGGGATGTGTTTGTGTTCGTGCAATGGGAAGGGATGGAAGGAAGAGACGTGCGCTGCGACTCGGTGCGGCGCTAGAATGATCTCAGGAGCTGCGGCTTGTGCAGAGAGATCCCAGGAGCGGGCACATGCCCTTGACACCAAATCACCCGGCGAGTAATAAAGGATTTCCTGCCTTCAGAGCCTGCTTGAGCCGGGGTTTTAGCCCAGGTTAGGCTGTGCAGCGCCCTGACAAGGTTACAGGGTCTAACAGGGTGCTCGGCCGGGACTGGTGATGCTGGGAATGGGCAGATATCCCTGGATATAGACGTGTAGATAACCACGGCGTGCGCTCCTCGCCACAAACAAAAAGCGCGCTCTTCTCCTTGAAATTCACCTTGAACACGGTGAGATGGGGTGGGTTCATTGGTTGGTTTGGGGTTTTTTATTATTATTATTATTATTATTATTATTATTATTATTATCCACCCCCCCTTCCTTTTCCCTGACAACTGTCAGCAGAGAGGCTGCAAAAAAAGCTGAGGAGCCACTGCAGGCTGCGCAGCGCTGGGAGCTGTCAGCCCCACGCCACTGCAGTGATGTCAGCCGCAGCCACAGCCACTGCCACCCCCAGCCCCTGCACACACGCGAGTCGCAAGAAGAAGAATTCATAATTACAGTAGCGTAGCCATGAAACCAGCAGTGCTGGGGGTGAGGGAGGGGGGGGAGAGAAAGCGAAGCCTCGGCCAAAATTGGTACTTTCTTTTTTTTTTTTTTTTTTTAAATACCACAAAGGTGTGGGTGTCCCTCCTCCCTNTTTTTTCTCTCCCCCTGCAAAGCTGCACCCAGCTCTGCAGCATCCTTTCTCCGCAGCGGGGTTTGGGGGGGCCAGGGCAGGGGGTTCCCCCCCGCAGCCCCCCCAAAGCGGGTGGAGGGTGCGGGGGGCTGCGGGGGGAGCTGGGCAGGGCTGGAGGCTCTTTCCCCGCGGGTCGCTCCTTGTTTTAAAAGGCAGCATTTCTGCGGACAACACCCGGAGCATCTCTGCGGGAGCGGGGCTGGGGGCGAGGGCTGCAGCCGCCTTGTTTGCGGCGCACGGAGTCAGCAGCTGGGATTTTTTTTTTTTTTTTTTGGCTGAATAATCCTTTACGGG
>VYZP01036133.1:6436-25005 GCA_013400635.1 Hypocryptadius cinnamomeus
AGAACAGTAAGTGGTTATCTGAGAAGTGATAGGTGATAAAATTGATAGCTTTGAAATCTGAAATGGATGGCTTCTCATATTCTGATCTCAATACACAAACTTACATGTGTAGATAGATATCTTTGTAGGCCTTCCAAGAACAGGAATAAAAGAACTGCAGAAGAGGTCAGACACTATAAAACAGGATGGACAGACAAATACGCTGTACATGCTATACACACACACACACACACATATATGCTTAAGTGCAATTAAAATAAGCATTCTTGTCCTTCAGCTACCAGCAGGTAGTTAGATTTTCCAATTTATGTTAAATCTGTTATTCTGCCACCTGAATTATCTTACAAAATGTCCCCCCAACCCCCACCCCATGAAACATGTTACATCTCCAAGAATTTTTCTCATGGCAAAAATGAAACCAGTTATGAAGTTATATCATGAGGGTTACCCAGTAAAGAAAAAATAATCTGGAAAAAACTTGTAAAGATTTAATGACTTACCCATTTTCCTTGAAAATTGGTGCATGTCATGATAAAAGTTGCATAAGACATTGTCCTATTTGTTTACAGAATCACAGAATTACTAGGTTGAGAGAGACCTTCAAGATCATCGAGTCCAACACATTCCCCAACACCTCAACTAAACCATGGCACTGAGTGCCACATCCAATCTTTTTTTAAACACATCCAGGGATGGTGACTTCACCACCTCCCCAGGCAGACCATTCCAGTAATTTATCACGCAATCCATAAAAAATTTTTTCCTAATATCTATATTATATTTCTCTTGGTATGGCTTAAGACTGTGTCCTCTCGTTCTGTCAGCTGCTGCCTGGAGAAAGAGACCAACCCTCACCTGACTACAGCCACCTTTCAGGAAGTTGTAGAGAGTGATAAGGTCACCTCTGAGTCTCCTTTTCTCCAGGCTAAACACCCCCAGCTCCCTCAGCCATTCCTCACAGGGCTTGTGTTCCAAGCCCCTCACCAGCCTCGTTGCCTCCTCTAGATGCGCTCAAGCCTCTCAATGTCCTTCCCAAACTGAGGGCCCAGAACTGGACACAGCACTCAAGGTGTGACCTCACCAGTGCCAAGTGCAGGGGAAGGATGACCTCCCTGCTCCTGCTGGCCACACTATTCCTGACACAGGCCAGGATGCCCTTGGCCTTCTTGGCCACCAGGGCATACTGCTGGCTCATGTTCAGCTGGCTGTCACCAGCATCCCCAGGTCCCTTTCTGCCTGGGCACTGTCCAGCCACACCGTCCCCAGCCTATAACGCTGCAGGGGGTTATTGTGGCCAAAATGCAGGACTTGGCACTTGAACTTATTAAACTTCATCTTATTGGACTCTGCCCATCCATCCAACCATTCCAGGTCTCTCTGCAGAGCCCTTCTACCTTCCAACAGATTCACACATGCTCCCAGCTTAGTGTCGTCTACAAATTTACTTATGAAAGACTCAGTACCATCATCCATGTCATCAATAAAAATATTGAACAGAACTGGCCCCAGCACGGACCCCTGAGGGACACCACTGTTGACAGGCCACCAGCTGGATGCAGCACGGTTCACCACCACCCTCTGGGCCCAGCCATCCAGCCATTTTCTAACCCATTGAAGTGTGCTCCTGTCCAGGCCGTGGGCTGCCAGCTTTTCCAGGAGTATGCTGTGGAAGGCAGTGTCAAAGACCTTGCTGAAGTCCAAATAAACAACATCCACAGCCTTTCCTGCATCCACCAGGTGTGTCACCTGGTCATAAAAGGAGGCCAGGTTGGTCAAACATGACCTACCCCTCCTAAACCCATGCTGGCTGGGTCTGATACCCTGGCCATCCTGTAAGTGCTGCATGATGACACACAGTACTTACAGGCTGACCAGAGTGTGTTTATAAATAAATAAATAAATAAATGTATACACTGTTAGATATAAACCATTCCATTACCCTACCCCTGAGGTCAGTCTAACTGGCCTATAATTACCAGCATCCTCCTTCCTACCCTTTCTGTGAATGGGCATCACACTGGTCACCTTCCAGTCATCTGGAACCTCCCCAGTGAGCCAGGACTGCTGGTAAATGATGGACAGTGGCCTCACAAGCTCATCTGCCAGTGTCTTCATCACCCTGGGATGGATCCCATCTGGTTCCATAAATTTATGAACATCCAAGCAGCTCAGAAGTTCTCTGACTGCCTCCTCCTGGATAACAGGGGGACCATTCTGCTCCCTGACACCATCTGCCAACCCAGGAGGACAGTTGTCCTGAGGACAAGCCATCTGCCCACTAAAGACTGAGGCAAAGAAGGTGTTAAACACTTCTGCCTTCTCCTCACCTGTAGTTATCAAGTTCCCTCCCACATCCCATAGAGAACAAAAGTTGGTCTCACCCTTCCTTTTGCTGCTTATATATTTGTAAAAGCATTTTTTATTATCCTTTATGAAAATTGCCAAATTAAGTTTGAACTGAGCTTTGGCCTCCCTAATTTTTTTCCTACGTGCCCTAGCAACTCCCTTAAATACTTCCTGAGAGACCTGACCCTCCTTCCAAAGATGATACTTCCTCTTTTTATTCCTATGTTCCTTTGAAACCTTGTTGCCCATCCAGGCTGGACGTTTCCCTTGTTGACTCATCTCTGGGCACACACGGACAGTGTTCCTGTGCCCTCAAGATCTCTGTTTCGAAGCACGCCCACCTTTCCAAAACATCTTTGTTTTTGAGGATCGCTTCCCGAGGAACTCTCTGAATAAGTCTCCGAAATAGGCCAAAGTCTGCCCTCTGGAAGTTCAATGTAAAAGTCTCATTGATGTTCCTCCTGATTTCACCAAATATTGAGAAGTCTATAATTTCATGATCACTGTGCCCCAAGCAGTCTCCAACCACCTATATCCCAACCGGCCCATCTCTATTTGCAAATAACAGGTCTAACACAGTCCCTCCGTGGGCTCATGCACCAGCTGTGACAAAAAGTAGTCTTCCACACACTCTAAGAATTTCCTTGCTTCTTTTCTGCTGTATTATGTTCCCAGCAGATGCCTGGTAGAAAGTCGACACAAGGTACAAGAACAAGGGCTGGTGATCCTGAAACATTTTTTCACTGCCTATAGAGTAAACTGCTCACCTCTTCTTCCTGGTTGGGTGGATGATATCAGACTCCCAGTAGGATGTCAGCCTTGTTGGCCTTTCCCTTAATTCCCATAAGCATTCAACTTCATTGTCATTAGTTTCAGTACCCATGGCGTCAAAATCCTCCCTAATATAAGGGGCCACGCCTCCATCTCTTCTCCTTTTCCTGTCTCTTCTGAAGAGCTTGTAGGCATCCTGTGCAGTGCTCCAGCCGTGTGAGTAATCCCACCACGTTTCTGTGATGGCATAGTTCTGCTGTTGCACCATAGCTTGGTTGTTACCCATGCTGTGTGCATTGGTATACATGCACCTCAGCTGGGCTGCTGATTTCTCTCCTAACTCAGGCTTACCACCCTTGGGCCTGCTTCCAGACAGCCCAGCTGTGCCCCCTTCCCCCTTTCAAACCTAGTTTAAAGCTCTCTTAATGAGTTCTCGCAAGTTCATGAGCTAAAATTCTTCTGCCCTTAACAGAGAGATGCAATCCATCCAGTTCCAGCAGGCCAAGTGCCATAAAAGTTGCCCCATGGTCAAAGAACCCAAAATTCTGCTGATGACACCAACCTTTGAGCCACTTGTTGATAATGTAGGGTCTCCTATTCCTTCCATCATTTTTCTCCACCCCTAAGAGGACTGAGCAGAGCACTACCTGTGCTCCTGCCCTATCAAACACTTGACCCAGTGCCCTAAAGTACCTTTTAATTACCCTGACACTCCTCCTTTCAGTCTCATCATTGCCAGCCTGACGTACCAGCAGTGGGTAATAATCAGAGGGCTGAATCAGCCCAGGGAGTCTCTCAGTAATATCCTGTACCCAGGCCCCAGGGAGGCAGCAGACCCCTTGATATATGGGGCCCTCTGTTCCCCTCAGAAGAGAGTCACTCACAAGTACTAGTTGCTCTAAATTTCATTTCATCAGGCATGACATGATAACCAAACTGCCTCTGATTGGGTCCTAGCAAGAGTTTCCAGTGAGTCAATGCCAAACGTTAGCAAAATCAAAAGGGGTTTTTGCATTGTTATGGAATCAGCCAAGCACTGAGGACTAGCAAACTATGACTAAAGCAGGTTCTTATCATATGTGAACCTACCACATTTTCATGAGTGCCAGGTCTTAAGAACTGAGATTAACCTGAAACCCTTGCAGATAAATTAATGATGATATGCTCTAGTTATAGTATAGTTGGTAATGTGATATTTTAAAAGATATTCTAAACTAGGTTTGAAATATATTCTGATCATACTGCTATTCCAGAATACGAAGTTCAAACTCAATCTAGGTGAAGAATTTCAACTGCAATGTAAAATGGTGTTGGATAGCCAGAATTTTAAAAAAACCCATGTGGGCAGATCGTGGCTGCAGGAAATGATGTCTTAAAATCAGAGGATGTTGATCATGCCATCTCTTTAAATTGAAAGACATCTTTCAATATCTTGAAACTATTTTGCTCAAAAACGGATCAAGAAGAGAGGGGTGATTCTACAAAAATGTATCAGGAACACTGCATACATGAAAGAAGGAGAAAAATAGGGATGTTATAGATAAGAAATTTTAAAAATTGAAGAAGGTGGAAGAGACTGCAACAAAGCAAAAAACATTTTTAAGCCTGTTGCTCACTGAAAAGGTTTACTTGAAAGAAGAACTGAAAACAGCAGCAGAAAGAAAAGGCAAAAGGAAAAAAAAGGAAAAACAACAACAAAAAAGAAAACAATATGGATCTACAAAAGAGAATAAAAAGGGAAGATGTTAAAATATGTAGAGACAAACTGCAAAAGATGATCTAGCAGTAAATACATTAAAAAACAAAAAATGAAGTAGTTACTGGAACAAATCTGGATGTACATTGGTATTAGTACAAAGAAAAGGCAGAACTGAGCTTTCTTCAATTTCTGGGTCATGATAAGACACCTATAAATGCAACAAGCAAGATTTTTGTGGAAGAAAATGTTTCCAGAAACTGCCAAAATTGAAGAAGTCTCTTATCAATGTGACAGTGGTAAAGAATTACAAAAAAATACTGCTATTCAGGATAGTGAGAAGTTTTATATTCAAATAAGGGAAATAAAGTTATAGTTGCAGCTTTGACAGCTTCCTCTGTCTGCTTTTGGTATATCTCTCATGCTTCCTGATATGGTTTTAAAGGAAATAACATATATGCTGTCAGATCTACCACATCCATTTCTTATAAAGAGAAAATTTTAAAATTATTGCTAATGTTTAACAAGTCCAGATGAGTCTATAACTTAACCACTTGTTCAGAGGTGACCAGTTTAATATGTTTACTAAGTTGTTGGATTCAAATGAACTTAACTCCATTTTATATTAACATCTACATTGTTAAATGTATTGATACAAGTGTGCATGTACAGGAAAACTGAGTACCTTAGCAGAATAAAAAGATTTTTTGTGGTGAATGAATTACATTCCTATTAGAGTTACAAAATAATTTACAATAATACAACAAACACATTTAAATCTGAATTATTTTGTTTTCACTTATGTTCTTCACGCTCTTGAGCCAGTGTTCTCTTCCAACTTTTTGAATTTTAGAATCCTAGGAAATTTCTCTTTGTTCTCATTAGTCTTGTTTTAAAAATTGCTTTTAGTCTTAGGGTGTCTGTGTGTGGCACTTGATAAAGTCATACCTCTCCCCAAAATTATTTAATGAGGTCCTTGGTTATCTTCAGCAATAATTTCTATGTCTAAAGTCCTTACTTATCTCTATGACAGTAGCCACATTAGCCTAAACTTATAATTTAGGGGTCTGTACTGGTTAATAGGGTGTGGGTTTCTGCAGATCTTTGGAAATCCAGAGAGTGGTAGTTACATAAGTTATTGACCCAAAGACCTAGTGGAAAAGAAGGAGACATGTTAAATTCATTAAGAAATTAAAGTATGCTAGATTGCCTTGAATATTTTTTTTCAATTTTATATGTATTTTCCACAGTTTTGCCTTCTGAGTCATAATCTGTTTTAAAAAAGCATTCTTTTTCTTGTTACCTGAATTGCCATCTAATGTTCAATGTCATTGACACTTTGTTGACTGGTTTTGGGGTTTTTTTACACAGTGGCAAGAAATATAAAATTAAGAAAAACTTTTAAAATGTTGAGTAAATATCTAGTCTTAATCACAGATAGAAATCTGATTGCTACTTGTCTGGAATACACAAAGAAGATATCCATAATAAAATTAATATCATAAGCCAAATTAGAAAGTTATTGCTGACATGTAGGGATATGAAAAGCATATTTGTACCATAGTATAGGATTTCAACTCTATAGGTACTGTAAAAGTATTTTACAATTTTCACTCATTGCCTCTTTATATGCTGTGTGTATACTTCAGCCGTTTTTGCAGTCATTAGTTGTGAAAAGTTTAGCTATTTTTGAGTAAAAGTGTACATAAAAATCAACCATATTGTTCTGAACTCCTATAGTCTTGTTTAAACCACAAGCAATGTGTGTAAGTTCTCATTTCAGCATTTTAAACGTATTAAGATAATTGAATAAAATGAGTCTGTACCAGGAAATTTTCAAAGTACCTCAAATGGAATTTATATTTCACAATACAAAACATTGTACAAAACAAGTGTAACACAGTTGTGACTGCTGAAAGCTATTTTTTTCCCATGAGTACTTTGAGAGAAACAATGAAGATTTCTAGTAGAAACTCAAAATGCCTTTCTCTCTGCTCTCTCTCCAGAGACTTGACTGTTCAATAAGCTACCCACTGTACCTTGCACTTTTTCTTGTTATCTCACTTGAAGTGGGTGATAGTTACTGGTCTGGGGAATAAAAATCAGATCATATTTTAGCAGCTAGCCATCAGTCATGGCTTTCCATGTGGCAAAGTATGTGTTAACCAAAGCCCCCAAATGGTTATGCAGTATTTAGGTTTTGCTCCTTATAATGACATTTCTGAAACCAATGTCTGATGTGCTTGTAAGAAGCCAAGTTTGATCTGGGGAAAATGATCAGCTACATAGGATAGGATAGGATAGGATAGGATAGGATAGGATAGGATAGGATAGGATAGGATAGGATAGGATAGGATAGGATAGGACAGGATAGGATAGGATAGGACAGGACGGGACAGGATAGGACAGGATGCAACATCCTGAGTTGTGTGGGACCCACAAGGGTCATTGAATTGAACTCTTCAGACATCCTGGTTGAATGGTTTCTGCTTTACTGGTCCAGAAGAAGCATGTGTATGTTTGGAAGGAGAGGGGAAGGAAGCCAGTATGGCTGTTGTGCTGAACTTGATTCTTCCAGAAATTTTACATCACAGAGTCTCTCTCTTGGAAAGACATTATTAATTATGATTATTATTATAGTCTTGTAGTAACATATGAATACTAATTTTTTTTTTCTTTGAGATAGGTTGACTTCTCTCTTCATTTCTTTTCCTAAATTATAACTCTCCAGTAGGTCGTGGTACTAATTAGCTGAATTGGAAGTTGCATAGAAAAAATTCTAGACATTATGATGTGAACATACCATTTAATGAGGACTATGAAACTAAAAATGACATTTTTCCCTATAATTAAAAGTAATTTTTATTCAGTCATATTTCTTACTTTTGAAAGACCTTCGAGCAGTCTGACTTATTAAATATATTTGAAATATTTGGGGTTTGTACTTAAAATTCATCTGTAATTAAAAAAATTTTTCTGCAATAGTCAACTCAAAAAATTTCCTCATGCCTTGTATCTAGTAGTAGATTCAAAGCAGTTAATATATAATATAGGACGTTATGGGGATGCATGTAAAGTGGCTAAATCCCTCTTAAAATCAACATTTTTTAGAAACTGGTAGGGGGAAATAGTTAATTTTGCCCTGCCTCTGATGAATCTTCAATTATTTTAACCTTGCTGGTACAAAATGTGTTAAATATAAGGTCAAAGGTCTCTGTGTATTTCTTAAAAGACAATATGAGGCTGTATCAAATAAAAAAATCATGCCACGAAAGAAATGGAAGTCACTGTGAACTCTTTAGGTGTAGGGCATAGTACACTTCATATTTGTCTTTATCATAAGTGTGAGAGACAACTGTTCACTTTAAAATTTTGAAAAGTTTATTAAACCTTAAGAAAAATACAACAAAAGGACTAAATAAGGAAAAATAGCAGCCAGTTGAAATACATAAGGTTCATACATGAAATATCACGACCTTTGTTTCTATTCCTGTATTTGAATAATTTAGGTCTTATGTGTATGGGTCTGTTCGTGCTTTTTTGGTTTGGTGTCATGCTCCTCTCTCCCCAGAAAATGTTTCTTATGTCTCTGCAAGTTGTCAATAATATTACAGCTCAAAAGTGATACAAACCATAGTGAAAAGTTAATGGACCTGAACCGGAAATAAAACTAAGGTTATTCATAAACTGCTTCCTTATGTGTTGATTCATATTATTTGTAAACAGAAAAATGTTCCATTTGTCTCAAAATGAAACAAATAAACAGGGGAATAAATAATAAGCATAAAATAATTAGAAGATAAAATATCTTTGAGGATATATACCCAACCTAGAAATACTGCAGTAGTTCTGATTGGGTTTAGTACACGAGTGATGATATTTTTATTTTTAATTTTGACCCTTTTAGCTTCTGCTTTGACTGTTAAATGCTAAATGTTGCTTGCTTAGATTCAGCTTCCTTGTTAAAAACTTGAGACTGACCTTTTCCCACGACAGTAGTGGTGGGTAGCCAGATGGGGGTACAGTGCTGCAGGGTGCAATGCAGCTGTACAGGCACTGGGGTCAGCTCTGTTGGGCTGCACTGGAAGGGGAGTGGGCACTGATGCACCCCATGCTCTTACCTGAGCTGAGAAACACACTGTAAGCTGCTGGGAGCAATGGGGATGGGGGTGGGCGGGAGGTCCACCCATGGCAGATGCTCCTTGCTTGCCTCAGGGGCAGCCACAGTGTCACCCTGCCCACTCATGTCCCACTTTGCCTGGGACATGCACTCCTGCTCTGCTCCCCAAAGGTGCTGGTTGCAGCTCTCAAAGCCAGACAGCCTCGTGGTGTAGACACAGGAGCTGTGACTGCCTGGCAGTTTGCTCCCACCAGTGCTGTGCAAGGTTGTTGCCTCCTGACCCCCTCCTAAAGCAGCTCCAGTGCAACTCCACCTGACCAGGACGTGGCACAGATGCTGCTGTGCTGTCCCCTGACAGCAGGCCCATCTGAAACCTTGCTGAAAAAAATGTGCATTTGTTTTGTACTCTATTAAAGCATGAACCTTCATTGTAAAGGTTACAGAACATGCTACTGGTTTAAAGTGTCTTATGGTATGTTCTAAAATACTTGAAACCTAATGAAACTGCAAGGTTTATTCCAAATGTCTTTGTATCTCAGTGACTTGGCCTTCCCTTGCTTTCAGCTTTGTTTGTATTTAACTCCTCACTGTTTCACAAAGTGTCAGACAATGACCTCAGCATGCTGCCTTCACAGGGGACCAAGTAATGTCTGGGGAGAAGTATGGGAGGAGTATCTGCAGCTTTTGCTTTGAGCCTTTACCCCCCCCATCTTGGCTAAAGCTTATAAAAATAATCTGAAGGGGTTTCACGACTACATATGGATGTAGACCACAGCTATTTTCTTCTGGCATGAGTATGACTCACATGCCAAAAACATAAGGCCCTGCTTTTGCAAATTTCACAGTTCAGGTATCCTCTTCTCCTAACATGAGTTGCTTGAAATACAGAACCGCCTTCTTGGTTCAAAATGTAGGAGAAGGGCCCCAGTTGTTAAATTCTGTGTTTTAAAAGTGCATTTTCTCTTGAAGGATTTTCCAGGCACCTTTAACATTAAGCAGAACATTTTAAAGAACATTTTCTGCTTGTTTCATCTTGTAATCCTACAGAACAGTGCATTTTTAGTGGCATTTGTGAGATACGCTAAAAATAATAATATGTAGTTCAAGCCTTAGAAACTAAATTTCAATAAAGCTGAATGTTGGCATTGGGATCCTTTAAAAAAAACAAAACACAAAACCAACACAAAACCCCACCCCTCTGTTTGGAGCTAGCATAAGGGGAAATTGCCATTAATGTCCCTGTCAAATACAACATACACAGTCAAACCTGTGAAGTTTTCCTGAGTTCAGACTGGTTATCTCACAAATCTGTGCAAAGCTCTGGTGAATAATTTATACCAGGCTTGAGGTGACAAGTTAAACACACCCATTTTGTATAAAATGCTATGAAGGCATCAAGATGGAGCCAAGCTGCAGGGTGAGTAGAGCTCAGTTGATGGGAATCTGAGCATGTCGAGAAGGGGGGATGCTGCTGTAAAGAAAGTGAAATGTAATGAGATACTTTTTCATGCATAATTCATGGGTGAAAACATGACTGCTTAAAAAGCCATGGATTTTAACAAGGCAGAGCTGCAATCATACACATTATCTTCCCAGAGGAACTTTATACAATATTGGTGAAAAAGAGAGGATTCTGAATACCAGTACAAAATAAAGCTGACGTTTTCAAATGCAGTAGAATTTACTTTAATATACAATGGCTGTAAAGGAAACAATTTATATTTAAACCTCAAAATAGTTCCTAGGGAAAAAAAATACTTTAAAACATATGCCTGCATTTTCCAGCTTAAAGAAAAAAATAAGATGAGGAATGAGAAAAATACCTCATCTGGATAAAAAAAAATTTAAAATGCATAAGCAGTATTTTGTTGAGTGTGTTGTTAGGATTGTGCATTCAAATCTTTTGCAAGCATTTTCACTTTTTAGAAGCAAAACTTTTGATAGGAATGACTACTGTGAACAGGCTTTTAAAAAGATAAAATGTTAGCTATTGTCACCATAAAATTTAATTTGGTTGCATTTGCAAAAGCAAATACTGTAATTCAGCTTTCAAGAACAGTTTAGTGGCTAGCACATGACTGTTTGAAATGGTGTTAAACGCTTGGGGTATTTAGTTGAAGGGATTAAAAATGGAATGTTGATTAAAGCTTGGGATGTCTTAAATTTATCACCACAAAATCCTAATGACAGACTTAGCTGGAAGGAGCAAGGGTGCCTCCTTTAGCTGTTCACTTAGTAGGAGCAGATCACATAGAGAAAAGGCACCAGAACAAGTCACAGAGAGCTTCAGAATCACACAAGCAGAAGGACTCTGTGAAGTTATTTGTTTAGTTTACACTGCACAATTTCAATATTTTTGAGGAAAGTAAAATAGCCATTTTGCATCCAGTTATGGTTTTATAGTCCTGACAGTTGGGTGAAGAAAGCATTAAGGGTTCAAAATGATTGATATTTCAAAGTGTTCACCTTCTATGGGATTTTTTTCCCATCTCAGTTGTACAGTGTGAGAAGCAGAAAAACACTACAGAGAGAAGCAGGTTGAGTTGGTACAGTCACTAAACAATCTAAGACATTTAAATAAAATTATGTTATTAACCCCTGATAACAAGAAATACAGATACCGTCAGGTTTTGACAGTAAAAAAAAAGGTCTCTTTTTTGACCTTGGCAATAATTTAATATCTCATATAGAATTTTATCAGTTCACACCTTTTATAGCAATAAAAGCTAAAAGAAACACATAGCTTCCCTTTGCTGTCTTAGACCAGTAGTGTAATATTGTTTTCATCTATAATCTCTTGCTGTGTCTCTTCACAAAAGGCTTTCTTTCTTATCTATTTTCTGCATTTTTAATTTTTCTTAGTGTTGTCTCAATAGAAAACATTGGTTCTCTGCAGTTTTTCCAGACATTGTTTTGCCTTTAAAGAGCATGACAATGATCTGTCTCACATCCTGCCTAAGTGAAATCTGATTATCTACCATTTTATTCCAGGACTGATTTGCCACACTTGTTCATCTCCCATGTAGAAGACTTTAGAACTTGAGCTCATCCTGGTCTTTCGACATCAAATTTTCTGTAATAGTTTCTCTGCTTTTAGTTAAGGGTTCAGGTAAAGGAGGAAAAGGACATGAGGATCCCTCAGTTAAAACAGACCATCTCACTGTTCCTGATGTAAAATTTAAAAAATATTTCCATCTGCTCCCCTCTACTTCTTAGAAGTTGTGCCATCCTCCATGCATTCACACTGGCTTTGACTGAGTATTTAGCCTCACTTTTCAGCCTTACTTTTCCAAGTACGGAAAAGGCTTGTTGGCTTAGGTACCTGTTCTCCGTGTGATGAAGTTTTCTCCTGTCTTCCACCAGGCTGAATATCTAGCTGAATACTTGGAAATGTAAAGCAGCTGAAATGGGAATCAAACTACACTACTATTAAAATCTCTCTCAAGGCACCATGTGACACAGGCTGTGCAGTTAGGAGGATGCAGCTATGCTGAGCTCACATAACTGGGGTTTTTTTTCTCTTTGTTTTCTTCTTAACTTTGAGGAGAGCCCCCCAAAGGTTATGTGATAGGATTGTGCCAGATGTGTGCAGGGTCAGGGACTCCATGGTTTTGCATCAATGGACTCTGCTTTCAGTCTTAGCGATTTGAGCCTGTGTCTTGATGTAAAGGAAAGCATTACTTGTTTGATTTTCTAAGGCACTGGAATACATTGCAAAAACACCCCAAATTCTGACCAGTGTTCTCAGAAAAAGAAGTAAAAAAAAATCTTTAGAATAAAACTGCTAGAAAAAAAATTGGTATGGACCTCAATGCTACAGCATGATTATGTGACAAAGCCTGACATCAAATGACTGTCAATAAGTATAAAATTTTAGACCAAGGTCATTAATTAATGATCTCTGAAACAGTTTAAATATTTCAGTCAGTTGGACAAGATGTGGAAAAAACAGTAACCTGGGATACAAGAATTCTTAGTTCTGAGACTGGTTTTAAAACTGATTGCCTCTTGGGTTTTGCTAAAGCACTAATCTCTTACTTCTATCTCTAAAATAGTAGTGACAGTAATGGTGGGAATGGTAATAATATTCTAAATAAGGTTGAATATTGTTGCTAAAACATCTTACATATGCTATAAACTTTAAGGTTTATGGTATAGATGCATCTAGTCCTTGGTGTTAGACCTTGTTAGGAACTCATGGTCAGCATTGTGTCCTCTTAAATAAATGTTATTCAAGCTAAGCCGTTGACAGAAAAATTGTACATTCAACAGCAAGAAGGTAGGCCTGTCAGAAGGCTGGAGGCAGCCAGAAGGAAAGAGTTTCTCTTAACACAAATCATTACCAAGGTTACTAAGAATATCATACATATCATACATATTTTACACTCTTGCTTTTTAAGATGTGAAAATGAGACATATGCAGTAGTGCTTTAATTTAGATAATAATTTTCTATCTTTGGCAGTAAAATAATAGAACTGAAGAAAAAAAACTTCTATCAATGCATTTTCCTGCAAAATGGCACTAAGAATGAAGTGATAAAGATAAACTATACTGTATATACCCATACCTACAGTGTTGTAAGGTCATAGGTGAAGTGCTATCAACACTAGGAAAGAAAAGGAATGAGGAACAAAAGCGTTAGTGATAATTTTCATACCTTATGTGCTAGCCAGAGTTCAAAGCAGCTGGTATGTGAGACTGGTCTGTCCTGCTTTCTTGCTCTTTGGACTCCAAAAACCTGACTGGGTAACTACCTTGTTACGGGACAGCATCCTCACAGATATGCAGCAGTTTTTTCCTTCCTGTCCTTCCTCCAACTTCAAAAAACCCCTCTTTTTCAGTTATGTCTGGTTAATCTTATCAGTTTATTTTAATATGCTTTAAATTTTTTGTGGAAAGGAAGTAACTTCATGTCTCCTTTTACACAGCAAGTAAGGTTTCCCTCGTGGAGGAGAGGTTGCCAGGGCCCTACCTCTTCAATATTTTCCTGAATTGCATTCTGTTACTTTTTTTTTGGATATGGTGACAGAAACAAAAGAAATTATAGTAGAATTAATAAATTTCTTTGGTACAAGCCTACCTTATTTGTGGTACAGACGTGATTCAACAGGTCTAGAATAGTGTTTTAGGAATAATCTCAATTGGACCCAACCATTCTCATTTAGCATCAGTCTCCAAAGGAATGAATCCAAGTCACATGAAGAAACTCTACCTATCCCCTAAAATAAATATAGACAATGGTGAGAGGCAGGATATTCTGAAGACCTTAAGATAGGAGTTAATAGCAGAGATTTCAGTACTCCCATTCTGCACTGGCCTTCAAGGTAATATAGATACTTTCCTGAGAGAAAGACAGTTTACTAAGAACCTACACTTTTTCTTTGGTAAAAGAATTAACCAATATGTATAGCAAATATTAGATCCACCCAGGATCCATTCTGCTTGGAATCATTACAGGATGGATATGAAAGGGTCCACTTACAGAATGTATCTGGTACAGCAAAAAAAGGGAAAGACTACAATTTTGTTTGCTGTGATCTGCCACAGTTCCTGGATTGCACCCCTAATGAAACCTATAACACTCCTAGCAAATACCTCATCTTTATCAACATTGCTCATTGTATATTCATGAAACTGTTGAACCTTTCAACCTCAGGACTCAGCAAAACAGCTTATTTACCAAAGGTGGTGGGTTTGGTTTTGTTTTGTTTTTTTGAAGTGCAGTAGCTCTATATAGTCCATAAAAATATTTTGTGACCAAGTGTTGACTCCACAACAAAATAAATGAATCCTGGTGTTCAGATCTCTTTGAGTTCATCTAAATGAACTGAAACACACAAAACTGAAGTGAGTAACCATATCACGATAGATGAGCAGACCAGGTGATTGTATCTTCACTGCACCTCTTGGACATGAAGATCTTGTTGATAAGCCTATTCAGGAATATCATATACATAATGACCTACAGTGTAGGCTGTATACATTGGTGTGCAGCAGGGACTTCAGCAAGGTCAGATCTTATTATTTTGACAGGTCCTCTCTCTGAGATACGTCCTTGAACAATGATCTTTTATTTTGGGGTCACATTTCTCCTATCAGATTGGGATTTCAATTTTGAACACAGAACTGAGTATTACCACTGTGAGTTGGCGTTCTCCCATCTGGTAAGAATGAGAATGCAGAACCCTGAACCTGTACCACTTCTAAAAAAGACCTAACTCAATTTGGAATTCAACCTTTCCTTACCATTTGCAGAAAATCATCACATTTTATGTAATAAGAATGAATTGTGAACAGATGGACACCAGCATACACTACTATTGTCACAATATACAGTGTGTCCATTATTGATTTTCAAGGTAGGGAGCAGCAAGAGTTCCATGGGTTATCAAGAGAGACTTCAGGGCTTTGGGATGAGTGTTCAAGGGATCAGAAGCCCAAATAGTGTTCTCCTCTGTTCTTCAAGCTGTAGAGAATGATAATGGAAGAAACAGTAAGAACCGTTATATCAATGCATGGCTCCTAGCCCGGTGTCACCATCACAATTTTGCAGTTTCAATCACAGACCAGTTTACATGACACAGACCTGCTGGCAACAGACAGGGTACACCTGCCTCAAAGAGGAGAAATGCAACTAGATGCATTTCCTAAATCCTAACTCCTGCACAGGAGTTAGCAGGGTGTTGTGCTTTGACTGCAGCCAGTAGCCAAACACCACACAGCCAATAACTCACTCCCCTATCAGCAGGATTGGGGACGGAATCAGAAGGGTAAAAGGTAGAAAACTCATGTGTTGAGATAAAGACGGTTTAATGGAGAAAGTAAAAAACACCCACACAAACAAAGCAAAACAAGGAATTAATTTACTGCCTCCCATGGGCAGGCAACTGTTCAGCCCCATCCTGGAGAACAGGGGCACCATAATGCATAACAGTTACTTGGAAAGACAAATGGCATTACTCCAAATGTATTCCACTTCTTCCTCATCTCCCCAGGTTTATATATGAGCATGAAGTCATATTGTACTGAATATCCTTTTGGTCAGGATGGGTCCCCTGTCCTTGCTGTGTCTCCTCCCAGCATCTCATGCAAACCCACACTCCTTGCCAGCATGGCAGTATGAAATGCAGAAAAGGCCTTGGATCTGTGTAAGCCCTGCTCAGCAAATGAGAAACATCTCTATATTATCATCACTGTGTTTAGCACAAAATGCACTATGTATTTGGAGATCTATGCAGCAGCAAAGCTGCAAAATGTTATTTCTAACATGCTATATGTTAGAAACCACAGAAGTGTCTGAGAAGGATCCCAAAGGAATTAGGGTCTCACTTGCCCCAAAAAGCGGTGCGATTAATAGCCCAACTGAAGTGCAACTACACCAATGCACACAGCATGGGAAACAACCAAGAGTTATAAGGCATAGTGCAGCAGGAAAACTATAACACAGCTGACATCATGGAAACAGGGTGACATATCACAGAAGCTGGACACTGCAATGGATGGCTATAAACTCTTCAGAAGGTATAGACAGGGAAGGAGTGGTGGTAGGGTAGTCCTGTGTGTTAGGGAGAGTTCCAGTTTTCTAGAACTTAATGATGGCAACAATAGTGTTGAATGTTTGTGGATGAGACCTGGGGGAAAGCCAATAAAGTAGATATCACGGTGGGAGCTTTTTTAAGACCAACTAAGCATGATGAAGAGGTAGACAATACATTCTGTAAACAGTTGAGAGAAGTCTCAAAATTTCTAACACTTCTTCTCATGGGGAACTTCAATTTACCAAATTGCCACGAATAGAGTACACCAGAGAGGAAGACTTCTAGAAGGATCCTGGAGTGTGTTCAAGATAAATTCCTGACACAGCTGGTGAGTTAGCCAATGAAGACAGGTGCATTGCTGGACCTGTTGCTTGTGAACAGAGGACATGTAGGTAATGTGATGGATGGAGGCCATTCCTGGGCATAGCAATCATGGAATGACACAGTTTCCAATGATGAGAGAATTAAGGAGGGGGTCATCAGAACTGCCATTTTGGACAATCGCAGGACAGATTTTAGCCTTTTTAAGGGACTGGTTGAGAGGCTTCCTTAGCAGGCAGTCCTTAATGTCTGTCCTGCCTGACAGATAATGACCTGGGGGTACTGGTCGCTGGCCAGCTGAACATGAGCCAGCAGATTGCTCAGGTGGCCAAGAAGGCCAAGGATGTCTTGGCTCGGATCAGAAATAGTGTGGCCAACAGGACCAGGGCTGTAATCAACCCACCCTCCCCCATACTTGGTGCTGGTGAGGCTGCACCTTGAATCCTGTGTTCACTTTTGGGCCCCTCACTATAACAGGAGCATGTCCAGAGAAGACCAGCAAAGCTGAGGAAGAATCTGGAAAACAAATCATATGTGGAGCAGCTGAGGGAGCAGGAGTTGTTTAATCTGGAGAGAAACAAGATATGAGCAGACCTCATTGCTCTCTACCTGAAAGAGAGAGATAGTGGGGTGGGGGTTGGTCTCTTCCCAGTCACAATCAAGACAAAGGAGAAATGGCCTCAAGTTGCATCAGGGGAGATTTAGATTGAATATTAGAAAACATTTATTCACTGAAAGGGTCATGAAGCATTGGAATAGGCTGCCCAGGACAGTGGTTGTATCACCATCCCTGGAGATGTGTACACATTTAAAATATGTGTAGATGTGGCACTTAGACACACGGTTTAGGGGTGGATTTGGAAGTGTTTGGTTTACGACTGGAGTTGATAAGCTGAAAGGGATTTTCCAATCTAAGCTATTCTGATTCTATTCTATGATTCATTTTGTATATACAAAGTGACCTTTGCCAAATGTAATCCTAATCAATACAATAATTTTTACACAAAAATAAACAAGTCCTACACCAAAGTGCATTTGATTGTGCCCTCAAGTTACCAGCAGAACTCTGGGTGATGTCTGAAAATTTTCATACATATTAAAGGTGCAGCATAGTCTTAAAAATTTTGAAAAAACCTGGTTTACTGACTAGATGTGTTCCAATATAAGGTAATCAGGACAAATCAGATGATTTATAGTTTTGAGTATAATGATTATCATCAAAGTGAAAGGCAAAGCAGAGTTAAGGAGATTCATTAGAGGCTCTCACTCTTTAGGTATTATAAACTCCAAGAGCCTGTAGAGGAAAAAAGTGATTTCTGATCAGTAGCTGATATAATATCAGCTATAGGCATAGAGAATGCTACACATATGGCCTTCATAGGACTTCTTCTTGCTGTATCTGTGTAATAGTGACAGTAACTACCTGACAATTTTAAGTGACAAAGTATTTATATCCACCAACATGATTTTACAAAAAACATGCTTAATTGATCTAGCTGAGTGTTTTTTCTAAAATAATAAACTTGTCTCATGAAGTAAACTACATTCATATAAATTCATTAAATGTTTCCAAAGTATTCTGCATTACTGAAAGAAAAAATCTGTTTGCATTGATACTGCTTATGGACAAAAGTGGTTGGCTTACAAAAGGAAATGTTTAAAAAGAGATTAAATAATGGCTTAACTGCATCTTATGTAGGTATATTTTTAGACTAATCTGGTAAACATAGTTACCAGAAGGGGAATACAAAATCAGTAATGACAAAATGTGCAGAT
>VYZP01036133.1:26441-38390 GCA_013400635.1 Hypocryptadius cinnamomeus
GAACACACCAGTGGGAGGCAACTAGGAAAGTTTTGGTGTCACTGCCTGAAAATTGTAGCTGAGATTCCATTCATTTATTTTACCACACTACTTTTAACTTAGGTTTAAAGTAATGTACCTTTTGTATTTCTTTTTATTAGTAGTATAATATAAGTTGCATTTTCATATTATAATTGGTATGAATATAGATCTTCAGTTGTAACAAGATAATGGTGGTTCTTCTTTAATCCTACCTTTGCTGAAATTGTGATGATTACCATGGTCATGGTCTGTGGTCTGTGCTTCAGATACACGGGTATATTGCTATCTCTTTTCAAAAGAGTCATATGTTCAGATATAGACATGTTAATTTGCTCCAGACATTAAATAATGATAAGACTTCACTAAAAATACAGCTATGATGTCACAAGCTTGTGGGGAAATGAAACTTCTCTACATACTCTTTTTATAGCCTTCTTTAGTCTTTTTATAGCTTCTTTAGTCTTTGCCACTTGACCGATCTATTGGTATCTACGAATGGAAGGATTACATCCTAGAGCAAAAGAGATTTTTTTTTCTCTTAATCATTTCTTGGGCTTAAGGTCTACCGTACTAACCACACAGGGAAATTAGAATAAGCTATTAGAAAATGAAGGCTTTAATTCAGACATAAAGACCGAACACATCATTTCCAGGGTATTCTTGCATATTTCATTTTAATCTGCTGAGTGCATTTTTTTTCTCCTTTGTACAGCATTGGATACTGGATGAGATTCATTATCCTTTTTCTCTCCTGGGTGCATGCAGTCCTTTCTTTGTGACCCAGATAAAAAAAAAAATCTAAATCCAAAACATGGGGTGATACTTAGACAATTAGAAGGGGCATAGACATTTTTAACTTTCTCAGTATCTATGTATTCATTGAGTACAACAGATATGAGAAAAAATATTCCCTTGAACAGAAAAAGGAATGTATCTTGGAGTTTAAAGACCTGGTTTTACATGTTCATTCAATTAAATAATGTCTTCATTGTAAAAAGAAACAAGTATATTCCCTCAGCTCATTTGAAAAGTGTTGATGTGAGCCTCTGAGAGAAAGGAAAAAGAAAAAATACACTGGTCAGGAGAAGTTAGTCTCATCAACTGTCTTCTGACATTTCACTGTGGTGGCAAAACAAATATATTCTGCAGAGGCTAGGAGCTCAATGTTATGGTACAAATTTTAAGAACCAAAGCAGTTGAGAGGAGAACTCAGACTTTTCTTCATCAATATATTAATACTGGACATAAGCAGAGTATTGATGAATTTCAACATTCACTAACAAGCACTATATATTGTTTTTTTTTAGCCAGCCAGTGTGTGTGAACAGCAAATCTAGAAACGAGGTGGTAAAGGTTTTATCATTATTATTTTTTTATTACTTTTTTTTTTTATAAGAAGGAATGGAAACACTGTTTCTTTCTGGAAGACAAATTCAAATAATTTGAAACATAAATGGAGAGAATACTTATATAACATTCAGCCAAAGACCAGTCACCATTCTTATTTCAAGTTTATAAAATGAGGCAAGCAAGAGGTAGATGCTAAAAGAAAGTAGCATAAATGCAATCAAAGACTGGCAAATCAGGATAAAAATGAGACATCCTGAAGATCAGTTTTTCCATAGTATTCACTTCTCCCACATCCGCGTTAAAAAAAAAAAAAAGAAAGTTTTATGACTTTTCTACCTTAGATTGTAGAAAATGGTGCTTTTTTAAAACCTAATTTGACTGTCCTCTTATGACCTGTGAGGTATTTCTATAAGTATCTAAAATTTGCCAGGTTGTTGAAATAACCACTTTGCAAAAGTGTGAAGGACTTTGGGTCATTATTTGCCTTGGGTGTTAATAATTAGTGTTGTCATATAATAATTTGTTACAATACAACCAGAAACAAAATACAGAGGGAAGACCTCATTTGTAGATATCTGTAGCACTAAAGTAGTACTAACATGGCAATAACTATGAATAGCCAGAACTGGCAAAATAGCAGACCATCTTGAGAAAAATGAAGTAGAACCTTTTCTAATTCTTTAGGAGCCAGTAGTTTTTTTGCTTCTGTTGCCAATCCCTTACTTCTTGGTGCCATGAAGAAGTAGAAGCAAAATGATAAATAATAATAAAAAATTATTTTCTAATTCTGGGAACAGAAATCTCCAATTAAAAACATGTAATACTTTCCTCCTAATTTGAAAAGAAGAAAAAATCTGAAAAATTAAGGAATTCCTTATCATTAACCTTTGAGATATCTACGGTATTATTATCAAAAAGAAAAGGGAAGGAAATAATATTGATCATACCACATGCAAGAACTCAAAGCAGTTTAAGAAGAAACTGAAGAAAAAAAATTCCTTCTCTGAAGTATCACTCTTGTGTTTTAAAGACTTTTCCAGTGAATCTGGAAATACGCAAGATGCTGGAGTTGAGCCTTTTAAAGGTGTATCAGATAATATAGGTCTCTATGGTCTCCATGTGGTTTAAATCAGACTGTAAGCATGCAGTTGAACCAAAGAACATATTTCAACTCAACCATCATAGGTTTTACAGTGCTTCATCACCAGCTTGGCAGAGCATTTATTTTACCAGTTTGGGAGCCTTCAGGGAGGCAAGAGATAACAGCAGCACTGAAGACCTGCCAGGTGTTTCTATGACTGCATATGGTAGTGGTAACTTGTTCCTGGCAAAACCTGATTTGCTGAAATGTTTACTTGTGAAGAAATGCCAGGCATTTTGCTCCTGGTGTGCATATCTAAATCAGTTCAATACATTGCCATCTGATTTCTTTTCCAGCATTACATTTATTCCAAATTACAGTAGGTGCTTCAACATATTATTTCATGGGAGTATGTACTAGAGTGCGTCTTCAGCATTTCCAAATAATTTATATCTGAGTCCCAGACCACCTTAGTGAAAAGTTGAGGAGGGCATTTAGATCTTGACCTGTAAGGGCTTACTTTTATGGGATTCATGGCTGAGCAGAAACTATTTCAGGTTTTCTTGCTGACTTTATTAGGAAATATCTGAGCAGCTTTCAACAATGTTCCTGCTGGCACTGATATATCTTTGGTCAGTAAATACTGTATCTGAAATGCTTTAAAAAGTCTTAACTACATCATATGCCAAGACAACAAGAGCAAGGCCTTATCCTTGTCCCAACAATCTGGGACATCAATGTAGAGAGCAGAGACCAGCTTTAGAGGTGTTGGCAAGATGTACTGCAACATTTTGCAGTGGTTAAAGCCCCTAAAGGCACATGGCTTCATGCCAAGCAGTATTGCAGAATCACAGAATATGTTGAGTTATAAGGGACCCACCAGGATTAACTCCAACCCCTGGCCTGGCACAGGACCATCCCCAAGAATCACACCATTGTTGATTGTTTGTTGAAACTGACGCCTTGTGAAAAACACTCCTTGAACTCTGTAAGACTTGGTGTTGTGACCACTTCCCAGGGGAGCCTGTTCCAGTGCCCAACAACTCTTTGGGTGACAAACTTACCTTTTTCCAATATTCAACCTAAACTTCCTCTGACACAACATCAGACCATTCTCTTGGGTCCTGTCATGTCACCACAGAGAAGAGATCAGTGTTAGTCCCTTGTCTTGTCCTCTCAAAGAAATTGTAGACTGCAATGAGGTCTCCCCTCAGTCTCCTCTTCTCCAGACTGCATAAACCCAGCGGCCTCAGCTGCTCCTCATATGGCTTCCCCTCAAGGCCTTTCACCATCTTTATTGCCTTTGGATGCTCTCTAACTGCTGTTTATATCTTTCTTGTACTGTGTTGCCCAAAACTACACACAGGACCTGAGGTGAGGACGCCCCAGTGCAGAGCAGAGTAGAACAATCCCTTCCCTTGCTCAGCTGGTGATGCTGTGCCTGATGCACCCCAGGGCATGGCTGACCCTCCTGGCTGTCAGGGCACTGCTGACTCATATTCAACATTCACCAGTGTCCAGTCAGTGGGGACTCTGGATTTCCAAGATTGCTCAAAAATCATCAAAAGTTGTTTTGCTATGACATCAGTCAGATCTTTGAGGATTCTTGGATGAATCCCATCAGGCCCCATAGATTTGTAGGGATCCAACTGGAGCAGCAGAGTTTGCACAGTTTCACGATGACTTGGAATTGACCATTCTTGCAGTCATAGTCTTCCAGATCAGGACACTGAGACTCCTTTCGTCCCTCATTCCTGTTGAAGACAAAGGCAAAGAATTAGTTAAACATCTCTGCCTTGTCTCTGTCCCTGTTTGTGAGGTGACCATCCTCACTCTGTAATGGGCCAATGTTATTTTTACACAGTTTATTGCCATTAATATAAATGAAAACACCTTATTTTTTTTATTGTCACTCTCATTTCTGGCCCATTCCAACTGCAGTTGAGCTTTGGCTGCACGAATTTTCTCAGTACAGTGTCAAGCAACATCTCTGTATTCTTCCCATGTCAACTGACCTTGCTTTCACTGGGCATACACTATTCTTTCTTGCCCTATTTCAAAGAGAACATTTCTGCTCTGACAAGTTGGCCTTCTGCCTTCTGCTTAGCTTCCCAATTTGGGAGTTGCCTGTTCCTGTGCCCTTAGGAGGTGATGTTTAAAAAGTGGTCAGCGCTGATGAACCCCAGCATCTGCAAAAACATTTTCTCAAGGCACCTCACTAACTAATTTCTTGAGCAGTCTGAAGTCTGCTTTCCTCATGTCCAGAGCTGAGTTTTTGCAGGCACTCTTCCTTCTGTCAACAGGGATTTTAAACTCGATCACTTCAGGGTCACTGTGGCCAAGACGGCTGCCAATCTCCACTTTGCTCATGAGATCAGTTCTGTTGCAAAGCAGGAGATCAAGGAAGGCATCTTTCCAAGTTGGTTCCTTTGTGACCTGTTATATAAAATTGTCATCCAGGTTTTTTAGGAATCTTCTGGCACAGGTTTTACCATCTGTGTGATGCTTCCAGTTAATTTCTCATGAGTTGAAGTCCCCCATAAGGACAAGAGCAGCTGACTTTAAAGTGTCCTTTAGTTCCTCAAAGAACTGGCATCTTCGTCCTGGGTAGAAGGTCTATAGTAGACTCCCACAATGACATCCACATTATTTGTATGTCACTTGATTCTTATTCAGAGGCTCCCAACCATGTCAGCTGTGAACTCCATCCATTCTAACCCTTTTATTACATACAATGCTTCCTCCTGCTTCTGCCTTGCCTGTCTCTCCTGAAGAGCCTGTAACCATCCAACAGAACACTCCAGATTTCCATATTGAGACTGTAGCATCCTTGAGAATAGCCTGTTAATCTCTTGCTCATTTGCTTGTATTTAGCTTGTTCACTTCTTCCTGTAGCTCCTTCACCTGGCAACACAACTCTTCAACCACAGCACACCTGCAAAACAAGTCTGTTGACCCATCCTTGCAAAGAGGCATCAGGCACTCCTGGTAACCTGTGACCTAGAGAGATATACCTACCAACAGCAGGTCAGGCTGGCTGGAGGCCTTTGACTTGGCTGCTTCAGTGACTCCCTCAGCTACAGGGGACTGAGCTTGACTGCATGTCAACACCATAACTAAGGAAGTTAAACTAGTACACTAATAAGCTCTTTCTTACCAGCTACTGAGTTAGTTTCTTGCTTCTATTGGCTCCTCCTGGATGGGCAAAGAGAAGCCCTTCTTGCACACCTTCCTATGTGAACTAAGTGCCACGCCCTCACTGACATGCCACCCTCTGGGGCACTTGTGGACCCTGGAGACATTTAAACCTTCTTCAGTTGCTCCCAGCACTGCCTGGTTGGCTCCAGAGGCTTCCAGGTCATGATAAATCTTGGGGCTGCTGCACAGGTCCCTGAATGAAAACCTGAGATCATGTTTTAGTTTGTTTTTTTTTCAATGGCATGAAGCCTCTAAGGCCTTCTATGAGAAAGAGTAGAAATGCTTAATAATACATGCTGCTATTGAGATTTAAATATTAATGTTTCTATACATGCATATTGTCAGACTGTTTTGTATAAAAATGTTGTACTTTATTAGCTCATGGAGCTTTTGTAGGAAGTATGTTCTCTTATGGTGAACTAAGAGGCTTATGAATCCCTGTTACTGTTTATCCTTTTTTATGAAAATAATTTTATCCATCCTTACTCAGGTTATTTCTCTGTCATTAGTAACTCAGGTTATTTCTCTGTCATTAGTAACCCATTTTTACCTTAGAATTAAAAGAGGAAAAACCATGCTAAATTTTTTTATGAGACAAATATATGTAAGAAAATATAAAAATATTTTTAACTTATTCAATAACCTGATTTTCCCCAAATTATTATTTTTTTACAACAAAACAGTGTTGTTAAGTTTGGTTGTTATGCTCAGCATAGCTTCAGAGCTGGAATCTCAGATTTTCTACAAAACTAAATGTTGTAAAGTGCTTTGACTAATGTAATTGTTAGATGTTCCCTGACTAGCTAATGACTGCATACTCGTATTGATATTATGGGATGGTCCCTTCGGGGAAAGCCTCATATTGTTTCCTGTCAGCGTGAGTCAGTTTGCCTGCTGAAATGAAGTGCTACAGGCAATTCAGAGTGTTCAAGAATAAAGTCTGATTAGTTGATGCTGAGGTGTACATGGCAAATAAAACACTAAGTATGAGCTAATAATCCAAATGGTCCCCTAAAAAGAAGCATTAAGACACCACAAAGTCATTTTTCATAAATAGCAGTTAAGTGGGTGATTTTTTTCACATTTCCAGGTGGGATCTTAAAATACACATAGATGAAATTTTCTTTACTTTCTAGTTGCAAAGGTCTAGTTGTAAGAGAAGAAAATATTGTGGAGAATGAATAAGAAATTTTCTGGTTTATTCTGGTTTGAAGTTTTGCAGAAATAAAATTTCTCCTCATATATTTCTCATATTCCCTGCATTGCCAGGCAAAACAGGTTAATTTTTCTGATTAAATTATCTATTTAAGGATCAGTATCTAACTATTTTTTTGAGATGCAGATTGAAAAAGTTATGTTTCTGAAGCTGAAGGTCTTAGTGAAGTTCAACAGATGTAGAAATCAGTCTGAAGTGTTATGATGCATTTCACTGACTTGGTCTCTGATCAAAGTCATATATGTGTCCAAAGCCTAAGCTGGATACTTATGATACTGTATGAAAAAATATACACAGCATACGGCCCAAGTTTAAAAGATAGGTGTCTGCCAAGGAAGGTGGGAACCTCGCAGGAGTGCAAAAAATTACCCCCTCCCTCAAAATTATTATAGCTTTGAAATTACAGGGCTTTCAGGCAAAGATATGAAGATATTATATATATACATATATATATGTAGACGATATATATATAGACTATATATATGTATAGATAACAAGACATACAAACAACAACAAGAGCAACAACAAAAATAATCCAGTAAAAAATAATGACAGCCTTTTGTCACCCTTCAAGCAATTTCTCCTTTGGTGTGGTTACGGCCACAACTGGCAGAGGTGCTGGTGGCTCGTGTGGAGGCAGAGGGGGTGCAGTGACTTCCACGAGGCTGCAGGGATGCTGTTGGCTCAGGCAGCCTCAGAGGGCAGCCGAAGTGAACACTGCCAGCCTCGGGGAGAGGTGGGGCAGGTGTCACCTGGCTGGCACGTGTCCAGAGTGGTGTCCTGGCCATGGCAGCTGCAGCCGAGGTTCCGATCAGCAGCTGGGAGGGGCTCCCTCTGGAGAGAGGGAGGAGGTGGGGGCCCATTTTGCCATGAAGCACCCATGCAGATGGTGAGGGTTTCTCCTGGTGAGGGCAGGTGCTGAAAAAGTCCCAGTCAACCAGCTGCTCCCATGAGCAGCTAGCCCACCAAGGGCAAGGAAGGCTCCTCTGTCCCAGTGAGCCCCCCTGAGCAGAAGAGGTCCAGCATCAAATACCAAAATCATCTCCCCTTCAAGCTGGGCGAAGTCTTCCCACCCCCCAGCTAAGAATCTGCCAAAACCACCCCACTTCCCGCCTCTCCCAGAACCGTTCCAATGGTATGCCAAGGCACTCGGCCGCATCTTTTGTTAACTCAATTACCTCCTATTCATCCTCCCGGTCACCCCCTTGTCTCAGCGTCTTTGGCAGATGACAGACAGGAAGAAATTCCCCTGAAAAACCCAACCCAGAACACATACCCTGCTTTACTGATGTCTGCTTGGGGAATTAAATCCTACAAGTGAGAAGGTGGTGACTGATTGGTACTGCTTTCCTATATAACTTTCCAGTCAAATATCAGAGAGTTATCAAAAGCTTATCCAGTCCATGTCTCAGGTCTGAGCTCAGCAGCAGTATTGCAAATATCCCAGCCTTGAGAATACAGCACATCACCTTTTAGCCTAGCAATCACCCACAAACACAAAAAGAGGAAGAAAAACTCAGAGGTAGGAAAGAGTGGCAGTTATCTTGCTAGTCTCAAGAAAACAAAAGAAGACAAATCCATTATTTATTTTCTCTCTGAGGTAGCCAGATGCATTCAGGATACAAACATACATAACAACCACAGTGAAATCCTGTGGTGGATTAGTACCCTATCACATATTAGAAAAAGTTTCATTTTGTGAGAGCCAACAGAGTAAAGCAAGAATGTTCAAAGATGCTTTAATGAATACAAAAATGTTTTTAGATGTGATGATTCCTGTAATATCATTGTTGATAATTTCTGTGCATTGAATTGTTTCATCCATTGAGATGCATATTAAATTATCTTAAATTCTATAACTGCTGGTACAATTGCCATAAGGCTATTTTTCTGTTTGGGCATCTTCCAAGAGAGGGCATGAACACACTCCAACAAAACACCTGCCTACAGGAGCTCAGCTGAGGGGTCCAAAACCATCAAAAGGGGGAGAGTAAACAGGCAATAAAACACCTTGTTGAGGCTCAGGCCAGTCTGCACTCATTGAAAAAAGCCGCTTTCTACTACAAGCAGAGAAAAAGTGGTCTGACATTTAGACCATGGTTGGAATAGTTGGAAGAGGTAGTGCAGGATATGCCAAACCGATAGTGAAGGAAAAACCTAACATTAAAGGCTGCAATTTTCATTTAGATAAAACTTTACCAAACTAAGTCTGCAGTATATTTTTTTAATTACAAATATCAGTTTTGCATTCAAATTCTATTAAACAATCAGAAAAATCTATTGGACTAATGTTCAGAATAAAATTGAACAAAACATGTTAGATTCATGCATTAAAAGCTGCAATTTTTCCACTAAGGATGTCTGTATATTTGTGTAGTACCTGTATTTCTGAGAAAAGAATTTAAATTCAGTGTAGGAGGATTTACTGTCCACAATATGTCTTTTCTGAAGGCATGTAAAGCTCACTTTACACATGGTCAGCAGGACTCGTTAGACTTTTTCTACAAAATTCTCTGGAAATATGGTTTGTAACGGTCAGACTCTACCTTGAGGTTGCAAGACAGAATAAATGTCCAAGCAACTTGTTCCACATTGCTGCAAGCTGCGTTACTGAGACTCAGAAGTAAGGGTAAATGCAACATGTCTTCTATATCTACCTTGCTTGATTTCCAGAGATTTGGAAAAGAAAAGATTCTCACTAAGAAATGGAAAGAAAAAAAAAAACAAAAAGAAACCACAGTTTGTTGAAGAATAAGGAAAAAAAAGGAAATGAAGTAAAGGGATTTTAGGATGAGAGTGAACATAACACAAAGAAAAGGTTGCAACAACACAAGATTGGAGCAGCAAAGAGAGGAAAAGAATCCTGGAAAGAGAAAATCATGGAGCACTGGCATTAGTGTTTGGGATAACAAACTGATGTCCCTGCTGAAGCCAGGAACCTGCTATGGTAGCTGAACCTAAAATGAGCATGGGCTGGAGGGAAGATGGTCAAGACCAGAAAGTGGACAGGCTGGAAAGAAACAAGGAGCTACTGATTGAGCTCTGAGCTGAAAAGTAGAAGAAAGAAATTGCTCATTGAACCACAAACTGCAATCCCCACACTGGCAAAGTAAATTCCGTTTCTGTGCAAGAATCGCTGTATGAAATAGAGGCTGATAATATACTGCTGCTCTTGGGTATGTACTTTGGGTCAAATGGCAGATAGTGCTCATGTCATCTGAAAGGTCTCTGTGCTGATGAATTCTGTGCATGCTAACACAACATAAATTTCTGTTTGGAGATGTAGCAGGAAATTACATTTCTTTACCAAAAATTACGGATAGGTTTTTTTACACTCGCAACATTAACAGGAATGCCAGAGTTAAACTAGCCGATGAAATGCTATTTCCAGTATTTCCATTCTTTCATGTGTTTCCACTTACAATCCCAAAGTTTATTAGCAGAGGAAAGTATATGAGAGTTTGTAGGTGCTTGCAGACAATGTAGACTGCAGAAGAAGAAACATGTTTCATGCTTCTATAGCCTTGCCATTGCTGACAATGGAATCTAATTATCCAGGAGCAACATACAGTTGCCTTCACCAAACACTATTAACCTCCTTCCATAGATCTGCCAGGTTCCTAAATACTTGCTTACAACATAATCTTGATTCATCCCTAAAGCCTGGTCAATCCTGATCTCTCAATGAGGCAATGACTGTTTGTGAAAAGAAAGTATGTGATTGTGAGGCTAATTAAAGTCTTTAACTTTGGTATTGGATAGCTGTTGGTGCCGTGATTGTACTATTTTCTTAATGCAGGGGTTTTGTTACTATTATCTTACAGGGTTCTTTTAGGAAGGAAAGCATGTGTCAGTGTTGCTTGGTGATAGATATTTTTTATGAACTTCTTAACTTTGGGTTAAGTCTTTTTTAAAAATTACAATGCAGATTGATTTTATGAAGACAGAAACACTGATCTTTGGAATTCCTTAGTGTGTTATTTTTGGCCTACTAAAGGAAAGGAAGAAACCATAATTCCATATTTTTTATTTTTCCAAAGACTCAAAATCTTTTCACAAATAGACTGGGTGTCAATCCATGCACATATGTTTCAAGAGTTACCTATAAATTATTTTCTTGCATTATTAATCACATCTGTTTCATTATACAATGACTGCTACAACTGGTTCCACCTACATCTGTAGAAATACATGAAAGATTTTAGTAATGCAGATTTTTGCTGTCTCCTTTAGCAACCTATATTTAATGCTTTAAGGATTAGTAGCATGATATGACAAGTGCTTTCCACTGTTTCTTTGTTAAAGTATGCCTGCCTCAAGGTCCATAGCTTTCAGATGCAACTCCCCTTCCCACCTTCTTGTCAAACCAAAGAAAGATAGTCAGTGGGCAACTTTATTTTCTCTCTTTTCCAATTTCTTGTGCGCATATTTTTTCTTGAACTCTGTCCAGGTGCAATCAGGTCCAGTAAGCAGCAAGAAATTAGAACAAGTAAATATTAGGGGTGAATCATTTTATTAGCTATTTTTAATCAGTAATTTTATCTCATCAAATGCCGCATTGTTGGTAGTTTTCCCCTGAAATTAAATGCTTTCCACCAGGAAAATAATTCCTTGGAATGCAGTTACACCCTAACTTTGTTCAAGAGAATAAGGGAAAGACAGGAGCATACAATTCTCTTGCTTTTTCATACGCTTAACATGCAAAGATATCCATCTCCTGTGAGAACCTGATGAAAAACCACAAGAAATCAAATGTGGCCTTTCCACTCACCATTGACTTCTGTGGATTTTGGACCAAATCTTCTATGCACAGCTAACAAAGTAAATCTTCTGATCCTTCGCATAAACAAATATAAAGAAAGGGTCATTATATTTATTATTTTGTGCTATCTTTGACTACAAAGTTATATTTAAACGCAGGATCCATTGAAATTATCAGTGATTTTGGTTGGCTTTGCATTATCCATGATATTAGTTTAGTAGAGCAGTAAGAGAAACTCGTACTTTTCTAATTACAGAAAAAATTTCCTTCAAACTAAATTTGTTCTCGAAGTAAGGTAGAGCAGACAGAAAAAAGAGCTGT
>VYZP01036135.1:0-31016 GCA_013400635.1 Hypocryptadius cinnamomeus
ACATAGTTGGGAGCAACTGCTCCAAGTGCAACCTGCTGTAACCAAGAATGTTGTTTCTATTTTTATAGAAGTTTTATACCGCTCCAGGGTGGAGAATATTTATTACCTAAATTATTTCACTGGAAAAAAAGGCCAGGGTTTTGTAGAATCCTGAATGTGATTGTTTTACACACATAATGATGTGCATGATTGAAACTACTGATTTTCAGTGGCCTGTTTGCAGCCCAGCAACTGCTAAACAAGGAAGATGAATGCTGTGAACCAGTGGAGGAGAGCACTGTGCTCTGGGGTCTCTACAGTCACTCTTACCTTCTTTGCATCCTACCCCACTGTACTATCCAAGGCCTTTGTCCTGTTTTTCTTTTAACCTGATGCTCTGGCCTCTTTACTAGTCATTTCAGTTGCCCATAATTAGATATTTTAGTTTCTTCATCCTATACTGTGTCCTCAATACTGTAACTTACAGATCAAGCTTGGCATTGTTGCAAATAGGTGCGACTCCTCTTAATTTTAGGAGATTCACCAGTTTACACTGTGGCTTAGTTTGATCAGTGACTCCTCCCAGACATAATCACCTTAGGACACCTAACTTGGGCTAGCTCTTGTGCCTTACTGGCGTGACTATAAGTATTGCCAAAAAGAAAAAGAAAATAAATCTATGCAGGTTAAATTTTAAAAGATGTGGTCCTCAGATGGTTTGAATCAATGCAGTTCAGCTCTCTGAATGCAGTAGAGCTGCATCAGTTTTCACCAGCTGAAGATGTTGCCCTTTTTGTGTATTTGTTTCAGATTTCCCTTTCTTGGTGTATCAATGTGTATGTTGCCAAAGTTAATAAATGTATCAAGTTTGTGACTTGGGCAGATTTTTTTTTCTGATAACAAAACTGATCAGATAAAGTCAACATTTCTGTGTCTGTTTGGTGGCTGCTGCTGATTGTGGGGATTTAGGCTGCTCTTGCCTTTCAGTCTTAAGCCAGTTTTCTTCCTCACTTATTAGCAGGAAAGTCTGGGATTCTGGGGACTTGGGGCTCTAAATTTTTATTTCATATCATGCTCTCATTCAAGTGCAAATTAAATCAGTGTCAAATGCTCTATTTCCTGGATAGTAAGATAAGAGTTGGGGGAGTTCAAATAAACTGCAGAAAGTTGGCTGAAGCAGCCACATGGACAAAGTATGCCATATGCTTAAAACCAAAGAACCTGATTTTCTACAAGAAAAGCTAAAAGAACTTCTGATGAAATAGAATTCCTTATTACATGTGCCACCAGGAAATACTTAAAATATTTTTCGTTTACAGGGTGGAAATGGTCTACTTCATAGATTTATGCTTTTTCTCAGGAGATATTTGTTTTTACTGCTGTAACAAGGTGAAAGAATTATGAACTTAGTCTGATACTGCTTAGTGTCAGTAGTATAGTAAATGAAATCATCATTTCTTCAGTCCCCTAGATAATCAACAGTCCCAAATAGGATAGCTCCTTGTAGTTTAGCTTTTTTATAATACAAAGCTGGCATTTTTTAAAAATTCCAGCTCAGAAGAATCTCACTGGCAAATGCATCTATCAGGACATTTCACCTGAATACTGAAAGTCACATATTATGATAATTCTATCATTTAAGCTGAATCTAACTGAACTGGTAATGGCTGTTGATTAGGAAGAACAACAAAGCAGAATGAATTTGTTCCTATTTTATTTGAAAATACCCAAAACAAACTTGGATAAATGAAATTGCAAATGAAGGGTGCAACAATGAACAGGTAAAATGCTTTGAAAGCTTCTTGTTGCAGACATTTAAACATAAAGATGATTGATATCCCCTGCATACCTGCCACAAAATATAAAACACAGAAGGCAGGATTATCATGATTGTGAGAATAAAACAAGGACAAACTGGAAAAACTTTCTCCAAGTCATTAAGATCTTGTCCAGCATCTCATGGTTCTGTTTTTATAGGCCAGTCTTTCCATAGGGCTTTGATAAAACTCAGTCTTTGCCCTCAACATAGCTGAGAGAAATGTTTGAAAAATCCTTATCAAGAAAATCCCCAGACAAATCACACGGAGGGTATCAGTGGTGCATGCTAAGATGTCACTTGATTTCATGCTTCTTGTTGTTTCTCATGCCTCAGTTCATGATGAATTTGCTTTTCTGGTTTAAGAGTGAAATCTTGCACCTATCTGCAGATTATCTAGAGTATTTCTTGAAATATAGAAACAAGTGCAAAAGTTGCATTGTACTGTTTGTTGGAGTTGGTTTAAACTCTGTACTGAAGTCCTTTCCCTTTATTGGAAAGCATGAAAAGCAAATTAATCTAAGCAGTTCTAATAAGAGGAGTGTTGCTGATTTAGTAGACAATGTGTTTCTTGTTGCTTTGGAACGAGAATGCAGCACTTGCTATTCTCAAATTATGTTAGATAATATGCAAATCTCACCTTGTTCTAGTCTGTAACCAGAAGCTTTGAGATGTGCTGAAGATTAAGGCCACAAACAGGAGCTGAAGGGGAGTAGGGGGTGTGGGGAGGCATAATAAGAAAATAAACCATTTCCTCTCTCTTCTGCCTCCCACTCTCATCCCAAAATGCTCCTTGTCTCTTGCAGCTCACAAGCTGAGGGAAGGGAACAAATGTATTTATGTCACTTAATATAAGAATTATTTTTTAATAAACTCTTCAAGAAAATTTCAGGAAACACATTTTTTCTGCTCATCAAACTGGCAACAGTGACTGTAGAGCTTCTCAGAACCCAGAATCTCCTCCTCATGAAGCCAGGGAGCTGAGGGCTGTTACATAAAAGGTTGGGAATGGAAAATCCCTGTGCAGGTCTAATGGTATGACAAGTGCTCAGCTAGGACAAGTCTTAACTTGCAGTCAAGTCTTAAGGAATTCTTCTCTGATGTGTGAGCTTTTTGTCTTGTATAATCTTTTTTTTTCCCCTTTTCCAAATCACCCACCCCCAGTTATGGGCTCCTAGGGAATGAGAAGAGACTGTGACTAAAGGAAAGAACGTGGATTTGCTGGGCTACTATTGCCTAAGAACTTCCCATGTTAGAATGCAAGAAAAGTCTCAAATGTCAAACCACCTGTGAATCCCTTGTGTCCTCTGTCTTGTCTCTCATGGTCTCAGTCTCTGTGGGCAGATGTTTGCCCTGGAGTCATATTTTTTGGAATCGGTCTCCTGGGGAGGGAGATTACTCTGTTCTAAACAGAGGTAGTAGACACACTGGGCACGGGGCAAGGTGACTGCATTCTAACCAGTGTGTCACTAGGCTGTGGAATGCTCCACAGACTGGGTGCTGAGAGGGAAATCCAGGCCTCTGCTTCCATTTGGTTTCTGGCAGTTTGATGTTTACTTGGTGTCCTTCATGTACTTTGACTTTTACTTGTCCATCGTTGGCATGTGCTGCCCTTCCCTGTCAACTCCCTTCCCCAGGAGATCTCATTGTACAGTGCCCATTCTTGTTCTCTCTCTCCGTGTTTGGATGTACTGCTCTGTGTAACTCAGTGGGTCTCCCTCTTTCTGGTTTGTTTTTTTTTCTAGATTCCTGCCGTTTGTTCATCGTTGTGCCTAAAGCATGTCGATGTGGCGTTCAAGTACATCGTCCAAATCCTTGTCTCTTCAGCTTCTCTGATGCTTGAACTCTCACCTTTGACCTTGTGTTGACCTTTGATGCTGATGTGTATTTTTATTATGTTTGTTTCTTTTCTTTTTTTTTTTTCTTTTTTTTTTTTTTTGTGCTGCCAAATTGGTTTTGCTAGAAAGACTGCTGAAGGGGAATATTTAAACTTGCATTTGAATATAAAAGAATTTCTATTTTTCTAGACCTTCGTAAGATAACCACTTGATTTTGTGAATCTGATTCTTTGTAATTTGTCTTCAGAGCAGCCTTGCTAGCATACCTTGTGGAGTATTTGTATTTCTGTGAACATACAGCCAATCACTTTCTAGGCTTAGTTTTTTCTGTGTGCTTAGTTTTAAAAACACAGTTCAAAGAAAAAGTCAGTTATATGGTGTGACTCAATCTTTCAGGAGACTTCCTAGTCACATTTTGCTGATCTGGTTTCTGTGCTTGAGGAGACAGCATGTGTTTTTATGAGTTCAAACTTGTGACTTGAAGTGGTATCAACAGAAAACACTTGAACTACGTTTTCCTCTGATTGTAGCTACATTTTTGCCCTGACATTTACTGGGTTTTTTTTAATTATTATTTTTATTTTTTCCCCTGCTTCCCTGTGTGATTATCAGTCTGCAGTGAAAATTTGATCAAAATTGATGTTGTATTTTGTTAAGCTCTGGCATGCTTGGTTTTTTTTTGTAACTACAATCTCCTCAGCAAAATGTGATGTTTTTGTTTTAATCTTTCAAACTAAGATAGTGCCCAGAAATGTTGTGCATGTTTCCTGCTGTTTTCTTCACACCCTCGTATATATCACCTTCACCTCTCTGTTTTCTATAGTTTGTGCAAAAACTGAGCAATTTAATGGGTTTCAAAGGTATCCTTTAAATTGGTGGTTTTGGTATGACAAATATCTGATCAGAAGCCACCTGAGGGCATCTACCTGTGCAATTAGACTGTCTGCCTGACAGAGCACCTGGACCTTGCTCCATCTCCAGTGCTGTCAGAAGCTCTGAGGGTGCTTGGTTACACTGTTCCCCTAGTGGAAGTTTTGGTGGAAGGGGATGGCTGGGAGCAGGAAGGTGGGGGAACTCACAATATTTCTGTTTCCAAAGCTGTCTGAAGCTAGGGTTCATTTCAAACACTGAGCATTTTGCACAACTCAGGGCACATTTCTGTGAAGTCCAGCCCCAATCTAATACCATCAGTCAGAGTTTGGTGGCAGGATTCTGGAAGGATCTAGGTTAGCTCATCAAATAAAGTGTTTTAAATTTCCCAGAGAACGCATTTGTAACACTGGTCCTACAACTGCTGGCTCTTTTCCCAAATGACAAGCACAATACAACAGCCTCTGAAGCTGTTACCTGAACAGGGTACCATCCCCAGCTCTCTTTTCAAGGGCCTTAGCTGGGGAATCTCTGCGGAGATTTTTTTAGTTTTTGTTTCGTTTTTAATTGGGTAATGAGCTGAGCAGTTCTGATGGCTTGCAGCATGAACTAGAACAGGTTACTGCTCTCTGGGTAGCAGGCTTCCCCTGCCCTACGTACCATCTGCACAGGTAGAAACTGGGAAGTAGCTTCTAGATGAAGGCACCTGAAGAGTGTGTGCTGTGATGAAGTTTCAGTCAGAAGCAGCAGCAAGCTAGTGTAGGTATCTTAACAGTTGAAATAATGTGAAATGGAATTCCAGGAGAAGGGTTTTTGCTGAGAAAACAAGTAGAGTTTGACTGGATAGAAATCTTCATTTTGTCCAGTGTTTGGGATAATGTAAAGATGCAAAGATTGTTTTCTGTCCTACTCCTGAGTTGGTTGAGGATACTGTATTCTCACTAGGTGTTGACCAGAGTTGTGTAGACAGTCCTTAATCTGCTTACAAAAGAGAACAATTTGAATATGATACATGTACCTGGGAGTGAATCGTGAGGCTGAATGAAAAAGGGTAGAGACACATTTATTTGGGAAGTAGGGTTGGGGGCTGGCTGCTGTTAGTCCCACAGTCTGAATGCACAGGGCTGCGTGCCAGGGGGCACTGATGGCCTGCAGTGTGTGGAGGAGCTGCCAGTACGTTTCTGTACGTGTGCGTTTGGTTCCGTAAGGAACCTTGGGGAAACCTGTGGAAAAATATCTGAAGAAAACCAAAATGCCAAATGTTGGGTGTTTCTTTCCTTTCTTCTTTCCTTTTCTTCCTTTGGTTGTTTTAATTGTTCTGTGGTGGTTTTAATGGATTTGAGACCGTGGAGCAGCAGCTGCCTTTCTGATTTTTGGCTGCTTTTTGTGAATAATTTAAAAAGAAAATTTACATTTTGGAGACAAACCTGTGGGCTTTTTTATTGGTACAAACATTGTATTTAACACTAGGGGTTTTGTACAGTTTTTTGCCTTTTCTACTAGAAAACAATGTAAAGTGATTCACAATGTGACGAGAAAACAAATTGCCACTATGACCAAATGTAGAGTCTGTTATGCAGTTAACGGGATTTAATCAACTCGAAGTCGTGGTTCAGTCGTAGAAATGCTTTTCTTTACCTTGTTTGAGCTGTTCCTTTTTTTCTTGTTTTGATTTGCAAAACAAAATGTCTTTTTGTGTGAAATTGTGTTGTACTCTGTAGAGAATTACAGATTTTACTTTAATGGTTTAAAAAGCAGAGGAGCGCGTGTTGCTTTTCTGATCTGATTACAGAGTTTGTGTAGTGGATTTAAAAATGAAAAGATTTGTTACAAGTTTGGAACAAGCGAGTATGTGTTAAAGGAATTTTCTTCCTTTTGTGTGTGTGTGTTTTTTTTTTCTTTTTGTCCCAAAGGGCAACTTAAAGCTGTTTTAATTGCACAGACACACCGACAACAAGTCATTTTGTATATGCCAAGTGTGGTACCTTCCTTTGTTTATTTGCTATTAAACTGTTTGAGAAGAGTCCTTGTGTGTTGTATTTGTGTCTTAAACTTGCGGTTCTTTTCGGGGTCCAAGTATGAGAAGATGAAGAGAAAGATGAGAGATCTATTTTACAGTTTCTTAGCTGTGAGACACAAAAATATTCATGACCCAGTACCACTTGTTCTGGATGTACAATATCGCCCTGGACTTTTACTTCTGTGTAAATGAGCTACTCTGAGTAGAAATGGAAAAGGTTTTCTGGTTGATATACATCCATTTTGGATCATTTGACAGTCAAGTCCCCTTTAGATACGGAAAAGCAAGGATCTTGGATAATGCAAATATGTGCAACACTCGGGAGTGAGGAGTAGGCATATCCAGCCTCACAGAACTGGTGCCATGCAGCCCCTTGCCTGTCCATGCACTTGTGCTTCAGGGTGTTTCAGGGGCTCAATACCTTGGGCAGAGCAGCAGCCCTCAGCTCTGCAGGAGCAGCACCAGTGCATGGTGCTGTGTGGGAATAGAGAGGCACCAGCTTATGCCACCCTGACAAGCTGCACACTTGCCACCACCTCCTTCCCCTTCCAGGAACACAGCCAAGCTGGCTGAACCTGTCCTGGTTCTGCAGCATCAAGGTACCTGCAGCCCTCAGTGCTCCTCATCCTGGAAATGCTATGCAGGGAAACTGCAAATGGATTTGGATTACGTACTAGTGATAAGCAAAGGCTACCTGCTTTGTTCTTAAAACTAAGATATCTTTTATGATACCTCATTTCAAATTAATAAAAAGTATTTGGCATAGCCAGAGCATAATTCATTTAGAAACCTGCCACAAGTTTGACACGAATACTGCCTCTCTCAGAAGGAAAGTACCACAATGGCCATGATTTTGCTGCATTTCTGAAAGCTCCTAAAATTCCCTGATTCTCCTAAAATTCCTTCCTTCTGCTGTCCTGCATCTTGGAGACTTGCAAGAGTTTTTAGGACTATGTTTCTCCTCCATGTCCTTTTCCTGTGTTATCTGGGATACTCTGTTTCACCCCATCACTTCCTACATGATTGTAAATCTGAGAGCACTTGCAAAGCATCAGGGTTCAGTGCTGCATTCCTTGCCCTGAGCGCACCAATTGCAGCACAAGGCACAGAGCCACCTGTTACAGGCTGTGCTGGGATCCCTGCAGTTAATTTGCAGCTGTTGAGGAGAGAGGCTGGAGGGATTTCAGTTTAGATACAACTTGAGGCCAAGCATGGAGAGAAACAATTGAATCAGAAAAAGAGTTTCTTTAGGCTGAATGGAAGATTCCAGCTTGTGCAGAAAGTTCATTCACCTTGTCTTACACAATCAAAGCTTTGCCAGCTACATCTTAAAGAACTGACACCAAGATCACTCTTGGGTCAGAGGGGTTTTTTTTATTTTTTTAAGGCTTTTTCTTCAATTTAAAAGGCCACCACCAGTCTGTACACAATCAAACTGCACCTAAGAGCCAGTATATTAATCTCTGAAAATAATCAACATTTTCACATGAGTTGTTACATTTATCAGCATTTATGGGAAATACACAAAGCTGTAGATTAAATGCTGATGCTGAATGTTTTAGGAGAAACCTTTTTCCTCTCACATCCACCTCCACCTTTCCCTATGTGTTTTGACTCCAGTCTTCCTGACTTTACCTGCCGCGTTCTGCTCTCTTCATGCGGCCAGGAGTCACCAGGGACATAATGGAGAGCAGGGGGGAGGAGGAGAAGCAGCTCAGTGTGCTCTCTGAAGAAGTGAGTGCATGATGAGCCACACTGCATGTATGACAGGTAAGATTCCCTAACTTGATGTTGCCAAGCACCATTCAGGCTCATTTATTTGCACTTCCTGAGGAGAAACTGTGGATCATTAACTGTAGAAGCTGTACCTGAATCTTGAATGAATTACAGCTATCTTGAGCCACAAACAGATGCCATTGCTTTTTTTGAAGTAGCACAGGCAGGCAGTGTTGATCTTTTATCCCTCCTTATTTAGGCAGCTGCAGCTGGGCTCAGAGTGGTATACAGTGGTATGTTCCATATCAGAGCATGTTCCTGGTTTTTTAAAAATGACTCATTTGAACTTGATGGATTTAGCCCTTATTTTGCTGTTTTTATCGCAACAGGTGAGTTGCAAATTGATTCCTGAGAAACTAAGCACTGTTTCATAGTGCTCAAAAGCAAGGAGGCAAAGTGAGGTTAACAAAATGCAGGGCAGATCATCTCCTGTTAGATGGGTTTTGTCAGGCTGCAAGGCACCCTCTTCATTTTGGCTCTGCGGTGTGGGGAAGGGAGCCGTGCTGACATGGTCCAAAAGAATCTCTGGATGAGTTTGAGTTACAGGCAGCTCACTTGTGGGAGGTTAATTTTGCAAAATAGTCTGATCTACCAAGAATGATATAATTTCTGTTTTCCCCATTCCTGAGTCCTGGCTTGATTCTGTTACAAAGGAGGCTCCAAGTGGCTGCTTTCCTGGCCTCTTAACTTCTCCAAGTCTGGAAATGTGAGTGGCCTCACCATTGTCAATGCTTTTCATGGGGACTGATCTTCTGCATCTTGTTTCCATCCCACCACCTACATCTAGAGAGACATAAAAGAATTACTGCAAGGAGGAGAGATTTTTTAATATTCTGAATCAGACTTTTATGCAAGTCCTAAAATCTACAAAATACCTAGCTAATAATTTTAACAGTGCTGCTGAAGTGATTTTCACACATTAACCAGCAGTGCCTCACCATTAGTTTTCTTCAGCTTCTGTAGATTTTTCCACAATTTCTACTTCCAGAGTTTGAGACTACATATAGTCTCTGCTGAAATATCATCTAGCACATTACATTTCTGAAAAACAAAGCTAAGTTAAATAATGCAAGTATCATAGTGTATATGAGCTCCCAAAAGAATCAGTCCTATTGTAGCAAAACCCTGCTACAATTTAAAATGTTTTTCTTTTTGAAATACTTTTCTGAGGGAATTTTGGATAAAGGACAGATGTATTCCCTTAAGATCATGACTGATATGATGTAAAGCCTCTGGGTAGACTATCATTCCTTATTTTACATCCTGCTTTCCTTAAGGATATTACCTCAGGAAGGTTCCCTTGGGTTTTTGTTGACAGACCAAGATAGTTTGGTTAGTACCCTTTGATGTGATTCTGTAGGTATTTACCTTTGCTTGGGGAAGAACTGCTACCAAATTCACCAAGAATCAGGGAGGCAGCTGGAGACACGACTGGTTTTGCAGGCAGGTCTGTTAAAACTTCAAATTGCTTCTCTTTGCCCAGTAAAAGGATCACAAAACTGGTTCCTGGAACTTCTGTATCTGAAAAACATTCAATATCCCTGTAGCATTCTCCACCTGCCCCTCTCCTCCCTGGTTTGGTCTATCTTCTTAAGAAGGGATGAATAAATCTCTGGACCACCAAGGCTGCAGCACATTGGTGAGAGTATTAAATGTGACTCCTAGAGGAACCAGTCTGATTTTTTCAACAGAGTGTGGGAGACATAAAGCTATCTTTTAATGGGGCTAACACTTCTCTCCTGCAACCAAAAAGTGCAGCTACCTGTTGTTCTGTGTCTTGATTGTTATTCATCATAAAAGATCATCAAGTTCCGGATGCAGAACTTAAACAGTGCCGTTGACTTCTGTTGGAAGCTTTTGGAGGACTGCCACTTTCATCTGATGGCAGGGAGCGACATTCAGTCAAGAACAAAGGTTTCCAGGATGGTTAGCTCCTTGTCCCTAAAATTAGGAAGTCAGAGGTGTATTTGCAGCAAATCTGTGACAGAGCTGACCTATGTCCATAAAAACAGTCCATGATGCCAAATGAGATCCTCAAAAGGGAGGCTGATTTCATGCCTAGCAAAATACCAAGTACATTGTTGCAAGTTTAACACTGCACTTGTGTACACACTGAAATTGCCTTGTTCAACCTGACTTTTAAGGCATATATTTTTCCTAAAGCTACTATTCCACCTGAGTCTGCTTCCTCCCAAGCTAGCCCACCACCAGCAGTGCTTGTCTAAGGGGATGGCCAGAGAGGAAAGAGACAGCCGAAGCATCCCGAGGCTGTGACTGCAGCCAATTGTCTCTCCCTGGGGTATTTATAAGCTGCATGCTGGCGGGCAGGGGTGGGCAGTTGGCACCGTGACCTTGGGAGCTGGGGAGCCTGACTAGAATTCCTGGGAGCCACGTGAGCTGGACTGGCAGGAGCAGCTGCAGCCAATGCGGAGGAGACCAGCACTGGCTGTTCAGATTGAGTTTCACTCCTGAGGCTTGAGATTTTTCTCTTTCTCTCCCTGTTGTGCTTTTGCTCTTTGTTTACGGGATTGGACAGACGAATGCACTGATGGAGCCCTAGCAAGCAAGATGTTTGCCTAATGGATTTGGGATTCTGCCTTCAGTGCTGAGCAACCACTTCTTGCCATTGCCTACCACAGCTCCAGCCCCCTGACATGGCTGGGCTCTTACGGCTCTGGGCCCTCTGAGCACACAACCCGCCCTCTTCTAGTGGGGCATTTTACGTTGTGTTCTCTTGTAAGCACGTCCTTTCTGCTATCCTTAGAGGTTAGTGTATGAGGCTTTTTAATCCATGGGAGATGGGTCAGGACCAGACAAAGCAACAGATAGAGAAAGGACTCCATCTTTACCAGTCTAATCAGACCGAAAAGGCCCTGCGAGTCTGGATGAGGGTTTTGGAGAAGTCTGCGGATCCTGCTGGCAGGTTTCGGGTTTTGGGTTGCCTCATCACTGCTCACGCAGAGATGGGCAGATACAAAGACATGCTGAAGGTAAGGTGGAGATGAATGCATGCCATTGTGTCGCACGCACGATGGAACGTGGCCGGAGAGCAGAACCTGAAGGGGGGGTGTTTGGTGTGTAACAGAGAATACCAGCTCTTGAGTGCATGTTCTGGGCTGCTGTGATCACTGTGCTCACCAAGAGCTCCAGCCCACAAGGTACACAGAATATGATTTTTCACCGGGTCTGGTTCATCAGGATTCCTGGGTTATTTAAGTTCTCCAGCTATTCATGGGAAGCTGTCTTGATTATTTCCCATATACAGACCATGTTATCAGGCTTCAGGAACGGGTGTGAGAACAGGGCCTTTGTCCACTACAAGCTGTTTACAGTCTGTCAGCATACAGGGAAAACTCCAAGTGGATTCTGTAGAATAAGTATCTCTCTTGTGGAGACATGTCTGTTATTTTGTTCAGCTTCTGGCTGGTATCTAGTATATATCTTATATTGGGGTTTTCTAATTACAATTATTTTTTTGCCAGGGGGCTGATTCAGAGGGAAAAGAAGATGCTGTTTTGGTGAAGTAATTGAGACATCCCTGATGTCTCACAATTGAGGTCAGAGAGCAGCTTCCAGTTGTCAGGAAAGTATAGAAGAAAGAAGGAAGGATATGGGGCTTGATGGAAGAGTGGTAAAAAGCAGCTGAAGTTACATTTCAAGCATATGAGGATAAACAGTTTGATTAAATGAACAAAAAGAAACTGGTGTGTGGATCTGAGAAATAAGAGGATGTGTACAAAGAGCAGCAGGCAGCATTTGGGAGGGCAACTCAAAAATCTGTAAGACAAGGCAAGAGAGTGTTGTAATAGTCTTAAGAAGCTATCCCAGCCTGAAATAGGGTGTTACTAAAGGGCTTTGATATTCTTGTCCTGATGTTTTGGGTTGCCTCTTACAAGACTGCCTATCATTCAGCTTTTAGAACAAAATGTGAAAGGGGTGTCTACATCTCATTGAAAAGGTTTTGGTAGCTCTGTTTGGAATTGGAGCAGGGAGAGGAGCACACCTTACTGGTAAAGCCGTGCGTGTGTCAAAGCCCCATATTGAAACCAAGTACTTAGGACGAAGAAGAAAGGAGAGGTATTAATACACTTGGAAAACATTTGAAGACAAACAATTCTGTTAAGTGGTGCGAAATTAGGTGCTGGCAAAACCAACAAACTGATTGGGGAGGAAAGAAGAAAAAAGGGCAAGATGTAGCTACCTGAAGGAAATACTGAAGACTTCATGGGGTTAAAAAAAAAAAAAAAAAGGCAAAGGAGTGAGCTTATTATACCCAAACATAATTCCTTACCTGAGAAAAGAACAGAAAGTGGCATCAGAGTAGGTGAATTTTAGTTCTTCACAGTATCAGGAAGGAAAAATGGCTTCAGTCAAACTGAAGATTTTACAGAGCAATTGGTGAAAGGATCGAGAAAGGAGAACTTTAGCAATAAGCCATTGAGAGAGGAAATATCAGGAGAAAAAGGGTCAGAATTAAAGGCATGAAATAAAAAGTGATTTAAGAAGGGTTGTGATGCTCAGCCTTTTCTGGAGAGCAAAAATTACTTTGCACCAAGAGAAGAGGCTGTGGCAATCAGGAAATACTGAAGAACTTGTGTAAAGTTAAGGGAATGTGGGGAAGCATGAGCTAGTGTGTATCACTGAGTCCACACAGGAGCTTTCCTAAACTGTAATGGAAACTGAGAAGATAATTACAAACCCAACATATACAATTTATGGTTGGTGAGGTTTGGGGGTTTTGTTTGGGGGGTTTTTGTGGGGTTTTTTTTTGTTTTGTTATTTTTTGGTTTTTTGGGGGTTTTTTTTGTGTGTGTGTGGTTTTTTTGTTTGGTTTTTTTTTTTTTATTTCCAAAGAATGTAAAATGTTCTAGTAGCCTAAATTATTATGTGTAGCCACAATATAAAAAGGAAGTAATTGATTCCTTTGGAATTTGCCATCCATAATCCTAATTGATAATGTCTAATGAAAATTGCTAACTATTTGCCTTTGCTACTTATACTAATTCAAGCCAGCTTGAATACTTGTGCTTGCTTCATCACAGAACATAAGAGTTACTGCTTAGAAGAGTTTTAAGCCTGAAAGAGAATTCATTTAAGAGAACAGTATGCAACAAATCCTGGAGGTTATAGAACCAAGGCTGTCAAGATCAAGACTGCAATTTATTAGTAGAAAATTCCTTAAAGAAGTAGCTTACTTTTTTCTATTAATAGAGTATTTTAATAGCTTAGGAATTCCAGAGAAAGTGGGATACATTACAATGAGTGGAAGAAAACAGAACTGCATTGTGTCAGATGTTTCCTGCTTCACCAGCTTCCCTTTAGGGCCATATAACAGCTATTTTCCCCTTACAGCCAGCCTAGTTCATCTTCCCTGCCCAGAGATTGTGTGAAAAGAGGGAGAGGTTTCTTCTGAGTCTTCATAGGCCTTTTAAACCACCAGATAACTGCTCGGTGCATACAATGCTCCTCCATGTGCTGATGGCCTTGTCTGCCCTGCTCAGAGATGAGCCTCTTTCTCCAGTACAGGGTGCTACTCTATAGGTGCTTGAGCTGTATTTAAATAAACTACACACTTTTGTAAACACTATCTTCTCTACTTAAAGTTTGCAGTGGTCCAGATTGACACAGCACGGGAGCTGGAAGACCCAGATTTCCTTACAGAGAGCTACCTAAACCTGGCTCGCAGCAATGAGAAACTCTGTGAATTCCAGAAAACAATCTCTTACTGTAAGACGTGCCTGAACATGCAGGGTACCACTGTGAGCATGCAGCTGAATGGCCAGGTGAGCCTCAGCATGGGCAATGCCTTCTTGGGCCTCAGCATTTTCCAGAAGGCTTTGGAGTGCTTTGAGAAAGCTTTACGCTACGCACACAACAACGATGACAAGATGCTGGAGTGTCGAGTCTGCTGCAGCCTGGGGAACTTCTACACCCAGATAAAGGTACAGTAACCTAAGGGACAGGAGGGTGATTGTCCCACAGATTCAGGGAAGCACTGGAAATCACGTGAATTTCAGCCTTTGTCTTTCCTATAGGAAGTGAAGTACTGAGAGAGCATTGTCAGCTAAAATCCCTTTGTAAAATCCAAATGGAGCACTCTCCTCCACAGTAAGGATGGGAGGATTAGTGTCATGTTTACACAGCACAGCAGAAGCAGCTGTGAATATGTGTGTTGAAGAGATCAAACTTAGCTTCAAAGAAGATCACATCAGAGACACAGGGCTGGCAGCCAAAACTCATGGATTCTCTATTTCTACCACTATTGTAGGCAAATAGCTGCCAGCAAGCTGTAGGTAAAACCAGGCAGGGACTGAGCACAGAGGTGATTTGCCAGCTCTAACTTCTCGTACAAACAGCAATAAATAGGTTTTTCTCACAAGGTCTTGATTTCTTCATTCATAGAAGATCATCACATGAAGTGTGGTGACCAAAAATAAAGAAAATAACATTGTGCTGAATACTTTTCAGGTGTGAAATAAGAAGGGAGAAAGGAAATTTGAGAAGCTGTGGTTTCCTTTCTGCATTGCGGAGAATAAAAAAAATATGAGGACTTTTTCACTCCTGCAGTCTCATATAACTTACTTGAGAATGCTTTTAGATATTAAGATAAGTTTTATCTAATTATTGTAAAATAAGGTTTATTTCTAACATGCTTTTAATGAAAAAAAAAAGTTTAAAATGTATTATTTTTGTGAATTTGATGAGGCCAGGAGTCTTAGTTCCTCTTTCCTGCAATGATAATGAGCTTCTTGGAGATCCAAACTCACCATTTAGAGAAAATGAAGGCTACATGTAGATGTTACAAGCAGAGATGATGTAAGATCAGAGACAGTTTTCAGCCTTTGCTTATAGAGGAGGGTAAATGGTTCCTGCAGAATAAAGTTAATGGCATACTACATCAAATTAATTTGCTGGGTCATTGCCCCAGTGTCCTGAACCCAGAGAATAATAAGGATTCAGTATATGGCAATTCCATCTTTCACAATTTGATATCCACCAAAATACTGCACGTGGAAGAGGAGCAGCACGAGTTTAAAGATGTACAGAAATCTGGTAACTGTTGCCGTGTTAGTAAATAAAAAATAGCGCGTCTTTTTCCTTCTCTCCTTTTTGCTTTATTTTTGCTGTGAGTGCTGTCTGTGTGCTTGTGTGCCTTACAGGACTATGAGAAAGCCTTGTTTTTCCCATGTAAAGCTGCTGAACTGGTGAATGACTACGGGAAGGGTTGGAGCCTGAAGTACCGTGCCATGAGCCAGTACCACATGGCCGTGGCCTATCGGAAGCTGGGGCGGCTGGCAGACGCCATGGACTGCTGTGAGGTACAGGCACGGGCACAGCTCTGGGGGGGCTCTGCCAGGGCATCCTGCCACGCCACTGGAGCAAGAGAGATATCCTGCCATTCACACTTGGCTGCAGATCTTCCTGCTGCCTTCCAGTCCTACAGCTGTGGTTTCTGTAGCCCAGAGGGTTTCAAAATTTGGGTCTATGAATGGCCCTTGGTTAGGAAGAGGTGAAAAATATTTTCCTTGCCTTAAAAGATGGTGCCACTTCTTTGGAGCTGAGCTTTCAGTGGCTGGAGTCTAAAGTTCCAGCCTTGCTGTTTTGAACTAGGAACAAGCTGTTCTACTGACCAGAGGCAATTTCTTTCAGGAGTCCATGAAGATTGCCCTGCAGCATGGTGACCGGCCACTGCAAGCACTGTGTCTGCTCTGCTTTGCAGACATCCATCGCAGCCGCAGGGACGTGCAGGTACAGCTCCTTCCTGCCAGGAAGGACAGGGGGAATAGCAAGAGGGCATGAAAAGCAGTTCATAGCAAAACATGTGTTTTCCTCCCCGCTTCTGCAGACAGCCTTCCCTCGGTATGATTCTTCCATGAGCATCATGACAGAGATTGGGAACCGCCTGGGCCTGATCCAGGTGCTGCTAGGAGTGACTAAGTGCTGGATGATTCAAAAGGAGCTGGACAAGGTCAGTTACAAACTTGTTCCTACAGAGGTTTGTAGGACAAGGTTAGAGCACAGTCTTGTACTGCACTGTGGTGAGGGTACAGTTCAGAAGAGACCTGTACCCCCTTGGTTCTTCCAACAGGGTCTGTTGCTTGTAGAGTTATATTTCTCTGAATGGTCTCTCTCAGCCAGGAATTTGTAACTAATGGTAGGAGCATCCATTCTGAGTCACACTGCTAAGATACAGAATTGCCTCGTTAGTCAATCCTGATGACTTTTAAGCTCTATGCTGAGAAACCAGCACTGGAGGAAGGAAGCCTTATGCTCTGAAATAGATTCCCCTGCCTACCTTTTAGTTCTATGACTAAGCTCATTGATGTGCTAATGATGTTTAGACAGCTCTACAGCTCCACCATGTGCTTTGCAGGCAAATGTGGCATAAAATTCCTGGAGAAACTTTGAAGGTCTGTAAACCCTGATGTGAAACAGAGGAACGAGAGCAAGAATTTATTTGGGGATAAACAACCAGTCAATATAGAGCAAGGGGGTGAAGTTAGTTATTTTGAAAATGCGTAGACAGTGTGTATGTGTGTTAAAGTCCAGACTGCGCTAGATGCAGCACATTGCACAGCAGGAACATTACTCAGCCACAGAATGAAATGCTCAAAGGTTAGCCCTGAACTAGCTCTGAACAACTGTGCACAGTGCCACATCGAGATGCTGGTTGGGCCTAAATATGATGAAAATTCGCTCTTATCACTCATATTGAGACACCAAGAATTTTAGCTCAAATGAAGTATCCCAGACATCAGTATGTCCAGTATATGTCAGAATAGACCAGTTCAGGGTGCTGTCAGCATCTGAGTGCCTCCATCAGGGAATCAGCTGGGTGAGACATACCGTGCAAGCTCAGTAAGTAAACACAGTGTTTGTTAGCAATGGGAGAAGAAACCATGGACTTGAAAAGTTAGCTCAGTATCAAAAGAACGGGACAGGACACAGCAGGTAGGCTTCTGCAGGAGAGAATATTCAGAGCACTCATCAAACTCTTCTATTCACTGATTCTATCTCGAGCCACTGTCTGATATCAAGCAGCTCTCACTTGTGAGAACATGATGAGGGCTTTGCACAGAATTCTAATCTCACCAAATCCCACAGAAGAAGAAAGTGGAGGAATCTTGTATTCTGTTCCAGGCATTAGAGGGAAGTCTGCCCTGCTGGGTCAGGGACCTTATGTCTGTTGACCAAATGTGACCTCCTTAGATGTCACATCCCTGAATATTCACCCAAGCCTGTTCTTCAACTTGCCAGGCCCAGTTTCCATTTCTCATGCTATTCATCCCTGTATCAGTTACTTAATAAAGCAATTTGCTAACTTTCCACTTGCAGATTCCCTGCTTTTGTTCAAGCTTCCTCCATCTTCCCAGTATCTTTGGCCAGTTAGTCCATTTCATTTGCATGTAATGTAATCAATGCTCCCAGGCTGCTCACAGCTTGCTTGACCTCATTCTTGTGCAGTCTCATATTCCTGTCCATGACAAACTGTGCCCTAGACTCTTCAACATCTTTCCCCCCTACCCCACACATTTCACTTTGATTCTTGGTCACAGTCATTAATTTCAGGAGTTTCCAGTACACACTCAGTCCTCCTAAGCACAGTTCTCAGTTATGTTCTCCCTGCTGGCCTTTAATTCCTGCTTCCCTCTCCTACATTTCCTTATCCTAGGCTGTTGCTGCCACCACAAGTCTAATGCCATCTCCTCTGCATTCACAGCACATTTTTGCATCTCAGCTGGTCCTCTCCTCCTACAATAGCAGTAACACCAAATTATAGGGTAGAAATTTTATAATGTTCCTCCTGAAAACAACTGCATCACAAGGGAGACCTCTTCTTCCCCTTGGACAAATAGGAAGCAGATCTCAATAGCTCTGGAAAAGAGAGACTAATTATCAGAACAGCAAGGAACACTGTGACATCTAGGTGAAAGTAGGGAGTCATTTGGTATGACAGCTGCTATGCTAAATATTTCCTTCAGATTTTAAAAATGGATAGCAGAACACTCCTACATCACACCATGTGCAAGTAAGACAAGGTGGATATACGAACAGCAAGGAAAAAATGGATGAGTGTGGTGTATTGGTGCTGGTGATCCCTTTCCTCACCCCTGGTACAAGTGAAATTGAAGTTGCCCGACAATTATTGAGCCTGCAAGGTAGGATGGGGACAAGGCTTGCTTTGCTAGTGTTCCATCCCAGCCCCAAATGAGCACGTGGGACTAAGTTTAAATAAGTCTGTATTCTCTCTGCTTGGGGACCAGCCTCTGTCAACACTGACACTGAGTATCTGAGACAGAAATGTACTTCTTGCATTACTTGTGGTCTTTCAGAAACCAACCTTTTCTCATGGATTAACTTTTGGAAGGGGAGGGAAATCTAGCCTCCCCAAAAAAAGCTTTTTTTCATTCTCCAGTGTTGCAGGGATACTTGTTAATACAAATTTTACTCTGTACTTCTTTACCTCTTTTTAAAAATAATTCTCATAGGACATTCATAAAAGCCTGCTTTTCATATATTTGGCTGAGAACTAACAACCAGTGCTCTCAATTCACAGGCTCTGGAAAGCATTGAAAAGGCACAGGAGCTGGCAGAAGGACTAGGGAACAAGGTAGGATCCCACAGCTTCTTTTCAGCGCTCTTCATAGCCTTGTGTCAGGCAATATAAGATGTCAAACATTGAAGTATTCAGGCTTGTTGCTGCTGATTAGCATTCCCATTAAGCACTGGGTGTTTGGGATTTGCTTTGTCACTGAAGTGTTTGGTTGTCAGTATGCAAGTCTGAAAAGTGAGTGAGGAGTCAGAATGGGATAGGCAAAGCAGATTGGGAAGCAGTGAAAATGGGGTGTGAAACAGGTAGAGAACTGGAGGATTAGAGGTCTCTTCCTGAAAAACATTTTTGCCCTGAACAGCTGCTGAACTGTGTGCTGGCTGGAAGCAAAGGAAAGTGATGTATGTCATGTCATGGGTAGCTCAGAAAAACCATGAGTGGAAGAGCTGCTGAGTGTCTCAAACTTGGTGTTACCTTTTATGACACAAAGAAGAAGGGTCAATGACAGGAATTGTTGAGGCCTGCTGATGTTTCTCCAGCTGGCTGATGGGCTGTGGGTTCCCACTCCTGTTTCTGGTCTGTGTTCACCCTGTCGTTCACTTGTCTTATGTTTCTGTCCTTCACCTGCAGCTCGGGCTGCTGAAGCTGCACTGCCTGTGTGAAAGGATCTATCGCACGAAGGAGCAGCAGCAAGAATTGCGTGACCATGTGGTGAAGTTCCATGAATGTGTGGAGGAGATGGAGCTGTACTGTGGCATGTGTGGAGAGTCCATTGGGGAGAAGAACAACCAGCTCCAGGCACTACCTTGCTCCCACTTCTTCCACTTGAAGTAATTAGCTAGAAGCACTAAAATTATTGTCATGGCATTAGTCATAGGAAAGAGCTGCTTATGCCCACAGCAGTCCACAGCAGCATGCTGTTCCCCAAGTCTTTGTCTGGATCGCCTGCTTACCTTTGTCTTGATCCTGCCTTGCAGGATCCCATTGCAGTGCTAAGAGTCTCACAGCCTTGGAGGGTGAGATTTAGCCATCATATTCATCACACTCCCACTCTTCCCACTTGTCCTCTAATTAATTATTCACTGATGTCCTCACTTTGTAGGTGATCAGCCCAGTTCACAGATTCTTATTTGACTCCTGGGGAACCAGTTCTCTCCCAGGGGCACTTTGGGTTTTTCCCAAGTCCCCTCACTTTCTCCCTTGGCTAGTGGCGCACAGAGGTGAAGTTGTTCAGACTGTTACCGTGCTACTGCCATGAAAGAAGTTAGCTGTACCATCATTTTATTGTAGAAAAAACACGAGTGTTACAAAACACTCTGGAAACTAAGAATTTAATAACGAAGTTTCACACTGACACCAAAATTAGCATGAAACTACTAGGCAGTGCGAGACGCCCGATGAGCTCTGTGGACTTGTCTCCAGCAGTACAGAAACAAACTTTTGTACAGGAATTTGCCCAAGTGCCTCCCTGGAAGGGATGGGAAAGAGATGCAGTCTGCCCGCGGCGGGAGGGCCCACGGGGAACAGCTCTGAGGTGTCAATAGCCGTGGAGCCGCCCTGGGGGAGCCTCCGGCCGCGGAGACCCCCCCGACCCGACCTCCTCCCGTTGCAGGTGCCTCCAGACCAACGGGACCCGCGGCTGCCCCAACTGCCGCCGCTTGNCCGTGGCGCTGCGCCTGCCCCTGCCCCGCGCCGCTGGGAACCGCAGTGTGGAATCTGCCGCGCCGAACCCGCCGCGCTGTGCGCGCTCCCGCGGGCCGGCGGAAAGATGGCGTCGGTGTGGGATGAGTCGGAGGTGAGGGGCCGGGGCCGGGCCGGGCCGGGGGCGGCGGGGCTGGGGCGAGCCGCGGGCCGGGCTGAAGGTAACGCTGCCGTTGTGCCCCCGCAGGACGGCGTCGGCGAGGAGGTGCTGAAGATGTCCACGGAGGAGATCGTGCAGCGCACCCGCCTCCTCGACAGCGAGATCAAGGTAGCGGCCGGGGCAGCGCCGGGCCTGGGAGCGGAGCCGGGGCGGGCGGGTTAGCATAGCCACGGGGACAGCAAAACATTAAACCCGGTTAATTGAATCGAGAACGGCAGATTGAGGAATACTGAACGGCGAAGGTAGGGAAGAATCACTGGAAGAGCATCGACCCGAGGCAGCTGAGCCGGCGGCTGTTGGACGCAGCCATGGATGCTTTAGCTAGAGTTACACAGGCCCTCCCTGCCTCGTCGGCAGAGGGGAGGGGGAAGTCTGTTCTGTGGCCTGAGTCAGGCAGGATCTTTCGGTAATTTTGGTTGGAAGGGACTTGAGCAGATCTCCAGGCCAAACTCCTTCTCAAAGCAGGGTCAGCCATAACCCAGGCTACTCAGGGCTTTAGCCGGTTGGATCTTGAAAGCCTTTAAAGACATATATTGCACCGCTTCGCAGGGTGTTCAGTGCTGCTGCTTGGCAGACCTCGTGAGGATAAAGATTTGCTTTGCTGCAGTCTGAGCCGCACCTGTTTCAGCCTGTGTTATTTCATCTGCCCATTGTGAACTGCTGTGAGGTGTCTGGTTCAGTCTCTTTGATACCTCCCACCTCCCTCAGGAGGGCACATGCCCCAGCCCCCAGCCATCTTGGTGGCCCTATGCTGAACTCAGTCCAGTTTATCAGTGTCTTTGCTGCATGGTGGGGGGGGACACCAAAATGAAACTGAGTGGTAGGATCTAAAAGTATTGGATAAAGAGGACTGAACACTTCTCTCCATCTACTGCCTGCAGTCCTGATAGTACAGCCCATGATGCCGTTTGCCACCCTTGCTGTCAGGGCACATTGCTGGCTCCTGTTCAGTTTATTGTCTTGTGGAGACCCCCAGGTCCATTCCTCAGCCAGACAGTCACCAGCATGTGTCAATGCAAAGTGCACTTCCCTCCCTGCTGCGGGGCTTTACATGTGTCCTTGTTTTTTGTAAGGTTTCTGTGTTGCAGCTCTGCCTTTGAACGCCAAGACTATGCCCCCCAAATTGGTGTCATCTGTCAACACGAGGAGAAAACACTCCGTCCTCTTGCTTGTTGATTCATGAAGATGTTAAGCAGATAGGCCTGTCTCAAGATGGATATGATTTGTATAAAAGAGACAAATTTAGAATGTTTGTTGCCCAGTGTTACCAGTATTGAGATAAAATATTTTATAAATTCTACAGAGTAACTTCATCCTATACTGCTTCAGCCTCTGTAACAAGTAATCTGACTTACTAATGTACTTTATTATTCTTTAAAGACAGTAAAGGTAAATATGTGTCTTTTTTTTAAATTGCAGAATACAGTAAGGAGTAGAAGTAGCCTTCTTCATTTTATAGTAAGAGCATTATAATTGCAAAATATTTGTAAGAACCCTCCCTTCAGGCAGTTTTCCTTGAATGTTTTCTAGGCTGTTTTATTAAATCAAATTTATTAAGTTTTTTGCATTTTTATTTAACAGATTCTGTATTGGCTCCTGTAACAGTTCTGTCCTGTGAATGTGTTACAGTACAGTATTATGCATAGGCATAAAGACTTTTAAAAAGATAGTTTCTTAGTGAAGAGTGGATTTCCCCATTGAACAGAATCACACACCCAATTCAGGTGTGACCAGGTTTCCTGAGATCTCTTGGTGCTCCAGTCACAAAGTTGTGTATTTGCACACTGTGTGATTAACCAGGAAAGGGAGGAAAAGGCCTGTCAGTGTTAGCCAGACAGCACTGCAGACATCTGTGTTGGCTGTAAATGTACTCACTGTTGGATGGGGAGTACAGAACTTTTTTTTAGAGGTTTTTTTTTTTCCTTACAGTTAGTATGATCATAGAATCATAGAATAATTTGGCTTGGAAGGGACCTTTGAAGGCCAACTCCTGCCATAAGCAGGAATGTGTTTAACTAGACCAGGTTGCTCAGAGCCCTGGCCAGCCTGGTCTTGAATGTTTCCAGGGATGGGGCATCCACCATGTTTCTGGGCAACCTGTTGCAGTGTTTTGCTGTCCTTACTGTAAAATTTCTTATATCTAGTGTAAATTTTCCCTCTTGAAGTTTAAAACTCATACCCCTTGTCCTGTGGTAACAGGTCTTACTAAAAAATCTGTCCCAATCTTTCTTACAAGGCAGCCTTAAATACAGAAAGGTCACCATGAGGTCTTCCTGGAGCCCTCTCTTCTCCAGGCTGAATTATAGAATGCTCTGTGTTACAAAGGACTTTAAAGATCATCTAGTTCCAACCACCTTGCAAAACATAACTAAAATAGGTGTGTATATGTAGTTACTTGTGTATCTGTATATATTAAAATATCACATCCAAACCACAGTTGCCATATCTGGGCCATAATGTTATGTAGGTTACATTGCAGCCCTGTAAGCTGTTGCACTGATTAGGCTGAGGCTACCAGGTGACACTGGTAATAAATTATATGGGGTTATTGATTAGTTAGAGACCAAATGGACTGTGTAGCCTTGATTACTAACAAATTTTGGCTAATTTGCTGGCTTTGGTTTTTTATATATTACATTTCCCTTTATTCCTCAGATTTACATTTCTGTAACAATCTATTAATTTTATCTTGCCTCAGTTTTCTGACACTGTTCCTTCTTCTTCTGTGTACCAATTGCAGATCATGAAGAGTGAGGTACTGAGAGTGACCCACGAGCTCCAGGCCATGAAAGACAAGATCAAAGAAAACAGTGAAAAGATCAAAGTGAACAAAACCCTGCCATACCTTGTCTCCAATGTTATTGAGGTGAGGGTGGTGGGCTTTTACACAGTGGTGTGGGAAGTGTGTGCAATTTATAGTGGCAGGGAGAAAGGCAGGGAACTCATCAGGGATTCAAGACCTGGAGTATTCTCAGACTTCCAATGCTGCCAGATCCAGGGCTGTCAGGTTTTTCTGTTGTTTTTATTTGTGACCTGGAAGTGCACATCTCTTGCCCACTTGTTCTCTGGGTCATTCCTTAGGCTTTGGTTACTGTTTATCTGTACTTAAAAACCACAGCCCTTCTGAGTGTAAACTTGAGCATCTGAAATTGGACACATGCTCTCTGTAACTTGTGAAACAGCAGATGAAAGGCCATGGCTCTGTTACTCCATCACATTCTTTTTGGTATTCAGTAATTCTGATGATAGGAAAAAGAATGCTGATAGTTTGCTATTAAAAATGGGATTGCTTTGTACTACTGTTTAAAATCTTAATGAGCTTAAGCCTTAATGTGAGCTGCTGTATGGGAGAAGGAATCAGTGCAATTAGCTACTACTTTGTTCTGGATTTTGTGACGTCTTTCTATGCACTATTGCGTGCTGCTTCATAAGGAAAGGAAGAAATCAATTTTTACAGGATGGCTTTAATGCTTTCAGGATTCTACTGCTGATGGATGATGGAAAGTTTTATTTCTTCTAATGCATGTATGTTAGAAGCATTAATCCTGGGATCATCCTGCTAGCCTGGTTACATTGTTATGAACTCTTTCACCCTGGTTTTCAGCTGCTGGATGTTGACCCAAATGACCAGGAGGAGGATGGAGCAAACATTGACCTGGATTCCCAGAGAAAGGGCAAGTGTGCTGTGATCAAGACCTCCACACGTCAGGTAAGACCCACGTGCCCAACCAGGTGTGAGGAATTATGCAAAGGATCTTCTCCTGGTACATCTGGTTTTGCTCACTTTGATTTCTTTTTTACAGACATATTTCCTGCCTGTTATTGGGTTGGTTGATGCTGAGAAGTTGAAGCCTGGAGATCTGGTGGTGAGTGATTCTATTGTGAGAGTTGGATATGATGGTGGCCAGAAAATTGCGTATGTCTTGCCTATAAGAAAGAAGACAAATCTGTCCAGACTTCCCCAAGACCATTTCTCTACTAAAATTTTCATAGATAGGTATTATGTTTTTGTACTGTTTGTAGTAAAGAAAAGCAGTTTGGGGTGCGTTCCTTTTATACATACAATTAGGTGCTGAAAGTTTAGAGACCATTTAGTAAGCTTTTTAAACCCTGTCTTTTTATTGTAAATAAACCAGACCACTCGTTTAAAATGTGACTGTGGCATTGTCCACTCTGCCAAGCTGGGGTGATTTGATGAATGCCAGTGTCAAAGCTGGTTATTCCTGCATCCTTGAGGTCTAATAAATCAGCTTTGATTGCATGTTTATTAAGTGCTGTCTGAGGGAACCTGTTAAAAGCAAAGGACTTGTGTTTACAGGGGGTGAACAAAGACTCTTACTTGATCCTGGAGACTCTGCCTACAGAGTATGATTCACGGGTGAAGGCCATGGAGGTGGATGAGAGGCCCACCGAGCAGTACAGTGACATCGGGGGGCTGGATAAACAAATCCAAGAGGTGATACTTTATGTATAGTTTCTGGTGTGACTGTGGACAACAGTCTTTGAACTTCAACTCTAAAGCAGACAGCTTGGATCTGTGGAGAAGAATGGGTTTATGTATTAATATTTTTTTGTTGTTGTAGCTCGTGGAGGCGATTGTCCTGCCGATGAATCATAAGGAGAAATTTGAAAATTTGGGTATACAGCCACCCAAAGGAGTCCTTATGTATGGGCCTCCAGGAACAGGAAAGACACTTCTAGCTCGAGCATGTGCTGCCCAGACCAAGGTAAAAGGAACCCGTGGAAGTGTGTGCAGCTGTAGAATAGTACCTGACAAAGAGTAAGAACACCTCCAGGGGAAGAAGGTCATACACACAAATTGGTGTTACAGAGGCTGGGATTTTCCTGCTTGCTTGCTTGTTTTAATTAAGGGCTTCTTACAGTACTCAGAAGTGACCCGCTTGTGAAATGAGGCCCAGGATTGATTCTGTTTCACCTCCCAGGCCACGTTCCTGAAGCTGGCGGGTCCACAACTTGTGCAGATGTTCATTGGCGATGGAGCGAAGCTGGTACGCGATGCTTTTGCTCTTGCAAAGGAAAAAGCTCCTTCCATCATCTTTATTGACGAACTGGATGCCATTGGCACTAAAAGGTGAGCTCTAGTCCATGTTGTAAGGTTCTTGGGAGCTGCCTAGCAGCCTCCTTTGCCTGTGTATGTAAGCAGAATCTTTTAAAGCATGGCTTACTGAGAAAGAGTGTGAACACAGTCACAGACAGATAGCAGTTGTTACAATCCTTGGGCTCAGGAGCAAAGTTTGTCAGATCTTGGGATCTGTCTGATAGCCTCCTGCTTTATAAAACTGTTTTCTCACTGCAGCAGGCACCTGGAGATGTTCACCCTCATTTACTATGTGGGCCTGGACAACATAAGCCCCATTCAGCTGTAAGGACTAAAAAAGTCTTAGGTGCTGCTGACAGTTTTTCTAGTTGCAGTCCTTATCATGGTAGGACTGTAGTTTCAAGGAAAAATTTGGAACACCTCAGCCAAGGAGCATGAACTGCAGTCATTCCATGTTTTGATGTGATTGAAAGCATAGGGAGAGGGTGGTCAGGTTCATACTGACAGTTTTATCCTTGTTTCCCCTCAGGTTTGACAGTGAGAAGGCCGGTGACCGGGAGGTGCAGAGAACCATGTTGGAGCTGCTTAATCAACTTGATGGTTTCCAGCCCAACACACAAGTCAAGGTTGGGAGCTAGCAGGGAGTGCTGCTGAGGTGCAGGGCACTCTAGCAGGGGATGGAAAACAATGTCCAGGGAAGAAGCTTAGTGAATCTTTGGGGAGAAGAGGCCTGTCTTCCAGGTGCCTTACCTTGATGATCCTACTTCTGCTTAGGTGATTGCTGCAACCAACCGGGTTGATATCTTGGACCCAGCTTTGCTCCGCTCCGGACGATTAGATCGGAAGATTGAGTTCCCAATGCCTAATGAAGAGGCCAGAGCCAGAATTATGCAGATTCATTCACGCAAAATGAATGTCAGGTATGGCCTCCTGGGGCTCTTTTTGTCACTCACGATGGTACTTCAGGGCTGAGAAGTGGTTGAGAGTCACTTGTTGGGAGCTCACTGTGGGGTTGAGGAAACTCCCTACATTGCTTTTTCTATTTGGTACATGTTCTCAGACTCCCTACATTGCTTTTTCTATTTGGTACATGTTCTCAGACTCTTTTTCCCATTTGCTCATACCAGCCCTGACGTGAACTATGAGGAACTGGCTCGCTGCACAGACGATTTCAATGGAGCCCAGTGCAAGGCTGTGTGTGTAGAAGCGGTAAGTATTCCTCCATAGGAATAGCAGTGGTGGGAGGGAAATGAGAAAGCTAGAGTGGAGCAGTTATTTGGAACTGGTGTGGTGCTCACATTCCCTCTCTAAATACTGTCTCATTGGGCAGGGGATGATTGCCCTCCGCCGTGGAGCTACAGAGCTCACCCACGAGGACTACATGGAAGGAATCTTGGAGGTTCAAGCAAAGAAAAAAGCCAATCTGCAGTACTATGCCTGATCCTTGCCCAATCAAGGTTGTGGCCTTGGCAGAGGACAGGAATAGACTGGACTGCATCACTTATTTTCTGTCTGGAAAAAATAAAGCATTTTTTCCCTTTAAAAACAAATCCATGATGTGTTGGGGCTGTCGCCCTTGCTCGGTGGGTCTACATCCATGTAAAGGGAGGCTAAAAGCCTCCTGTGCGCAGTGCCCACCATGCTGCCTTTGGACCCTCCTCCAACTAGCACTGGATTAAACCCTGCTCTCATACTTCCTCATGAGGACCAAGAGGCTATACTGCAGTAAGTGCACTGTGACATTGATGACCTGCAGCTCAGACAGCATCTCCGGTTCTTGCCTGTGCAGCCAGTGAACAGCTACAGCCTGGTTAGAGTTGGAAGCTTTGGAATACTCTGCAAGGGTGAACATAATTCACACACGAATGATGTTTTAGCTTTGTCACTTGAACTTAACTCTTGAAGCTTTAACATTTGCTGGTATGTGTATGTGAGCTCTCTGGGGAACCAGTCAGGTCATTAGTCATAAAGAATTCAAGGTTTCATCCACTGAGCAAGTCTTTCAGTACTTTTAATGCCAGTTGAGAATTACAACTTCCATTTAAAAATTACACTTTTCATAAATACACTGACTTTAGCATTAAGTATCTTACATGCCACTGTATTGTATTTTAAATACAATGTAAACATCTCCAAATGCTGGCCATCTCATCTTTACCTGTGCAGTTTTTGGACGCTTGGGAGAGGGGCAGGTATGTGAGAAGGAAAAAAAGAATAGATGGATGAAAGAAAAATGCACTCCAAAGTACTTTGGCTGATGTTCCTGAGTTAGCCCTAGTACTTGTGCTGGTACCAAGGTCCTTAGCGTTCATTTTGGAGAGGGATCTTGTTCCAGCAGAACACGCGTGCTCTTGACACGCTGTGCTCAGGGCATTTGACATTGGAAGGGGCAGAAGCCACATGTTCCTGAGGAAAATACACTGTGGTTCCTTTGGGCACTACTATTAGAGGGGGCTGTACATCTGCTATTTTAGCAGTACTGTTATTTGAGCTCAGGGAGAATTACTCATCTCCTTTCACAGAACAGGAGTTGCACCCAGAACTTAGTTCAGAAGTGAAAGTTGATCCTGGCAGCTCAAACTATGACACATTTTGAAAAATGTACCTCTGGTAGAATAGTTAAAAGCTGCATGTTGCATACACCTCCCCATTAAAACAAGGGTATGTTAGTTAGCCAGATGAATAACTTTCACTGTGTAAGAAGCTGAGAAAAACTTTCCTCTGCTTTCCCAGAGTCTGTAAGAGTTTTCTTGGAGTCTTGCTGCTCAGTTACAGCTAGCTCCTTTTGGAAACAGTTTGAGTAGTGAATAAGTAGCTGAATCCACAGCATGGAATAGCACAGGTTTCTGATTTAAATAAATTAATACTAAGAATGGGCTAATTCTTTGGCCTAAACCTCAGCTTAGATCAAGGTTCTTTTGGGAAAGGATGGCCTGAGCCAACACTAGACATGCCTGTTGCAAAAGTGTTCAAGCCAACTTCACTTAGCTCCTTGCCCTAAATTGGGTCTGAATTACACAGACCTGCAGCAATAGAGTTGGTGCGTAAACATCCCTTACAACTGGACAATAACAGGACCATGGAGGTACAGTTCAAAAAACAGCACAAAAAAAGACACAATCTTGGACTTAATCCCTTGTAAACAGAAGAAAAACAAATTGAAAGAACTGTCCCCCTTAAACCATCAATGATCAAGTTGCCAATAATTCAAACCTGGAGTTACTTGCAATGTCCGTGTCTGCGACTGGAGGCTGCAGCAGCGTCCCATGGGCTGGCATTTCGACAGCTCTGGCACTGCTCTCCACACGCTGACATGCCACCTCTTCCTGGTGTTAACCCACAGCTCTGCCCAGGCTGCGCTTTCCAGAGTCTCTCCTCGCTCTCTCTGGGGTCACACGGCCCCATTTTCTTGTCTGGGTTTTTGTACGGATGCCCGGGAGGTGTTGAGTGATGGGGCCAAAGTGCAGAGGAACCCAGCCAGCAGGGTGAGGCCCAAGCCCCCCCAGGCACAGAACATGGACCAGCCATAGCCATGACTGATGTCCTCTGGCAGCCCATAGACGTAGCGAGGATAGCGGGATAACTCAAAATTGATCCCAGCTACGCAAGTGCAGAGTGAGATGATACAGCAAGTACCTGCAGGAGAAAAGCAAGAGGGTTCTACACTGCCCTCAGACAGGTTAATTATGCTCTGGTTTTTTCCCTCAGTATTTTCAAAGTCATGAACTTTCAAAACAAGAATTACACTTAGGGTTTTTTCTGCAGTCCTACCAACCACTCTCCTTATAAGGCAGATAAAAAAAAAAAAAGAAGGGAAAATATGTAGGACTACAGGATACCCTGCTTCACAAATAACCAGTACTACCTTAGCACCTTTCATTGCAATTTTGAACTCAGTCATAGTTCATCATGCTTTGATTCTCCTGAGACTATTTCCAGTGTCTAATGTCGTCAGGTTCCAGACAGTACTTGGCCAGTTTCTCCTATGAAAGGTAATTAGCTCACCGAATCCCAGGGCTGCAAAGTGCAGCACTTTTTGGTTTCCACTAGGAACACCCACACTTCTGCCAGCTGTACCCTAGGCCCACAAAGCGTGCCCAGATTTTTGTCATCTGCTACACATTCACTGAACACCTATATAGACGAGAAAAAAGCCTAAGAAGTATGTACACGACTCCAGGTCTATACTGCCCATTTTCAGGTTGAAAAATCAAAGTTCAGAGAAACCTTTGACCATTCAGAAAGTCTGCTCCCACCCAGGACAAACAGATGTAACACCCCTGGGGAGCACTGAGCTCACATCTTTATCACTGGGCCAATGTCCTCCCAGACTTGGCTGGTTTGGACTTCATTATTACATGAAAATCTAAGCATCTTTGAGTTGCAGAAAGATGCTCTACATTACCTTACGTTTGTTTGTTATGATTCCTAGGAAAAACCAGGCTGAGCTGTCTGACAGGAGCCACAGGCTGCCCACTTGGAGCAAGCCAGAGGACTGTGCTCATTGTGCACATGGTCCCCATGGCTACACCAGCTCTCTAGAGCAGGAGGCTCATACACACACATTAGGGTCTACTGAGAAACATGCAGTACCCACACAAGCACAGATCCTGCCCAGTGCTGGAAGTAGTAACTGCACTGTGCTGACAGTTTGCTGCACTAAGTAACTCCTTCATGTAGTTGTTGTGGGCTGATGTTACTGTTACTTTTACAAGGCAGCAATACTGAATGTGGTGACTTGAGGAGCAGAAGCAAAAGGCTCTCACCTCCCATTAGGAAGAGGAGCCCAGCCACGTACTGCATGAGCTCCTGCTGCTTGCAGCAGCCCAGCACACCAATGATCCACCCAAACAGGATGATGGAGACTGCCATGCCAATGAAGCCAGCCGTCATCCTCCGCAGATCTGAAGGAAAAGGAGAAAAGCAAGACAAAAGACATGAAGATGGCAGTTCCTAGAGAAAACAGCCAGTGCAGAGGCCAGATGTGGATTTACTGGTTCTAAAGTTTATACTTCAAGCGTGGACTTCTCCTCCCATTGCTTCTTTGAGGTAGACAGTTTGCCCATTACACTGAAATTAAGGGAATCCATCTAAAATGGCTCCATTGTGCTGCACACTGTGCAACTGGAGAGCATTTCTGTCCTGATCCAAAGTACCAGCCAAATACTCCCCAGCATGGGACAGAAGGGGTGCATCACAAACTCATGTCAGTACTGCAAGGGCTTTTTTTTTTTTTTTTTTTTTT
>VYZP01036135.1:31033-59018 GCA_013400635.1 Hypocryptadius cinnamomeus
TTTTTGCTGTGGCATCTTTCTTTGGGATAGAGTTTGTTGGGGGAGAGAAATTTCTGCTGAAAATAGAAACAAAAGAAGCAAGAAGGGACACTGGAGAGGACAAAAGGATTAGTGCATGGGAAGCACACAGTGTGAACTGAAAAGAGGAATAGTGGGAGGACAGAAGCAGACAGCAGATCAATACAGTATTATGGGAACAACTCCAGTAACAAGCTCTAAAAAAACAGCTTGGGGTACCAGTGTCATGAACAGTACTTTGCTATCCATAGTAAAACTGCTGTCCTAGTTCAGTCTCCAGCTGAACTAGGATTTCCTTGGCACTGACTCTCACATGACAGGGGCAATGTTGAATTATGTGAGCAATAGAACAAAAAAACAGAAGCAGGAGCAAAAAAAACCCCAAAACTGATTAAATCATTCCCAGTCACAGGCTACAGGTCAGATATCTGTGTGGGAAGGACTTGGGCATGAGGCAGCTTGTGGGCCAGGTACTGGTGCAAAGACAAACAGAGATGTTCCCTAAAAGAACTGGTCACCGGGGGTTGCATCAGGTCACTGGTGTGTGCACAGAAAATTGCAACAGGATCTATACAGTGATGCAGCACCTTTGCTGTAAGCCAGCTAGGAACTGTCTGTGCCCAGATCCAGAATATGATGACACCTTGCAATTCACTGCACACATCTGTATTCCTCTATTCCCAGCTTTAGGCCCCTCCAAATCCCATGCCCCCCTCCAATCATACAGTTGGCTGCTTGCACTTCCCCACTAATCAATCTGTATCTCTGCCTAGAGCCCAGTGCCATGCTCAGATGAGGTGATCCCGAGCCCTCAGCTGGCGTTGCATTAAGGCATTTAGTGATGCAAACATTCCCGAGCCCTGCTCTGGGCTACTTACGGAGCGCGTGCCACTCATCCTGCCGGATGGTGTTGGTGATGTTGATGGGCAAGTTGCGAGGCAGAGAGCTGGAGGTGTAGTGGTACTTCACAGCAGTGCAGCGCTGAATAACTCCTGTAAAGAGACATCAATGTGAAACAGCATGAAACCCCTCTGGCCTGGCACTTGCTGCTGGGTTGGCTAGCCCAGCAGAGCTCACACAGGGGAAGCCTTCATTCAGTAATAGGGCAAATGTAGCCAAAAAAGAGCTGTTTACTTCAAAGGCTTTGGGATTAGGAGGGGAGAGAACCTACAAAGAAACACCGGCAAAGCAGGAGCCAGGTGTCTCTCCAAGAAGCAACAGCTGAAGTTAAACAGTAATGACAGTCAAGAAAAACATGTCTAAAAGCTTTCTAGAGGAACTGCTATGATCTTTTTTGGGATGTCTAAGGAGACAAGAATGTGGCCAAGCACCAACAGGACCGCTTCATCTCTAAGAAGACAGAATCGTAACACTTTGAAATTTTTGAATGAATGCTGGAAAGCGAACTGCATAGGAGAACCTTTGAATTCACTCCAATAGTCATTGGCTCTTGGCTTTCCTTTCAATGAACAGTAGTATCCAGGTAGAATACTATGTTTCCATTATAGCTTAAAGAAAAGTGTACCCCGGATGTAAATGTGAACTTACAAGCATGCTCTTCTTGAAAGGAATTTTTAATTTAGAAATTGGGGGAGAATAAACATGGATGGTGGAGTAGAAGAGAGCAACCAGAAAGATAAAAGAGCTAAATAGCAGAAAAAGTTCCTCTTAAACAGTGGCTACAGGACCATTACTGCTATTTGAATGTTGGAGCAGAAGAACCATTCAAAAACAATCAATTGGCCAGTGAGCTAATTAAGCTGGTGAACAATCAGTAGCAGGGAGCTGCAGATTCAGCGATCAGCTTTGCAAAAGACACTAGAAAACCCAGGAGAAGAACTGAGCTTTCTGTGGCTCCCACAGCAATGAGAAGCTTGATTTTGTTCTCTAACAATGTTCGCTGGGACTGTACTGACCTGGTTTCTGCAAGGACCTGCAAAGAGGAAGCCCCCATTTCACAAGATCAGAAGCTGCCTATGAGAGGCACAGGCAATTCCAGCCATCAGGCCAGGGAGGGAAAGGTGATCTGAATTTCCTCCCATTTCAAGCGATCTCCAATTCTCAGCTGTGCTTCCCACCACCCCTTCCCTTGCTGCGGCTCCCTGCTGCTCCCCAGCACCACAGAGCACTTCCAGCTGCACACAATACACAGAGGTGCTGCTCTTCACCTGCAGCCAGCGGCCCTCTCCTGCTGAGCAGTGCTCCCTCCTTGCACTTACCTCAGGACAAGGCTGTGCAGCCACCTGAGCCAATGATCAGCAAGACAACCCAGTGTCAGAGGGTGCCAGATCATTTGCAAAGGCTGCAGACATCTGAGTTAAGAACTTAGGCAATATACAACACACCACAGTTTCTAATCAAATTTCACCTGTGACTGCTGACTGAACTCAATTTCAATATGGACACGATTTGCATGTGTTGTTGAGAAATATGTATATAGAACAAACTAATGACATCAGATTTCAGATTACAATGCACTGCATTCATTAAAAGTATTATTTATGTACTTACATTTCCTGATCATAAAAGTAGTACATATGAAGCAGCATTTTAAATAAGAGCAAGGATTACTATTTTTATAGCTCATTACAGAAAAAGCAAAGACTAGAAATGTACATCCCTTATGATCAAAGCTATGGACTTCTCAGCTAAGACGTCACTAAGAAAAATATTTGCTCTTTATAATTCCAAGAGTTTAACATGTAAACTAAAACTACAGTCTCTCCACCTTCCCATACAAAACTGGCTATTTAGAAATTTTTGGATTCAATTCATTCTGCCTCTGGTTTAAAAACTGTACTGCTAATACTTTCTTCCCTAGAATTCGAAGTGCTAATTTTATATAGTTAGCACATAACAATTATATTAAAACAGCAAATTTGCAAAAAAAAAAAAAAAAAAAAAGCTCAGGAGGGCACAGATTTCAGGGCTTTTGCTCAGTGCTGACCTCTAATCTATAGGCTTGGTAACAGCCTTTGATTACACCAGCACAAGCCATTTTTCCAACAAGCTTCCATTTTCCTGAGAGCACAGGCTGGACTCACTCTAACGTGAGCCACTATAGGCAAAACAAGGGAGGCCTCTCTCTGCAGATCTTCTAGAAAAGTTGAAATAGGCATGCAAGAGAGTCAGAGACCTGGAGAAGCAGTGAGTGTGATCTCAGCTGAATACCTAAGCTACTTTCTCCCAGGAAATTTTAACACGCACCCAGGCAACCTTCAGAACCTCAATTTTGCATTTGCTATCACTAATCTGTGTTTCCCATTTTTTGAGTGAATCTCTAGGTCTCACTTGCAGAGATGCCATGCACTCAAATATGGCCAGGTACTCCACAGGACTGCATTTAAAGTCATATAACATCTTGTTCTCTAAGTACTCAAGAAAAAAAGTAAAAATCAAAATCAGGTTTGCAGTCCCAAAGTTACTGTTAAGTAAAGAGTGTTTCAAAGGTACTGCAGTAAGTCCTTGGACCTGAGCCTTACATACCTGAAATCACAGTCTATAAAATAAGGACAGCATCCTGCCCTCCATTTCAGAAACCTGCTAGCAAAGTGATTTCCTTTTTGTTTACAACACACTCAGACAAGTACCACAAGAAAGCCTGCCAAAATTAAAACTTTTGCCTTCAGGCAAGGGCTTGAATAGAACAGAGTCATGTGGTGAACAACAAGTGTGTGTCGTCTGTTTTGGCACACGAGTACATTGAGAAAACAGGACAGAAGGAGGCAGATGCCTCCTCCTCCAGGTCATTAGTTAACCATAAAGCACACATCCAAGAAAAAGGTTAGATGGACAGTCTGATGCCAGCATTTCTAAGGGCTTTAACAGAACACTGTGAGAGTCACACTGCATGCACAATTTCCTTGATTGAAAAATAAACATGAACGGCATCCAGCAGTGTCACACTGACACTTTCATGGCCCAGCTACATTCCTGTACCTTCTCACAGCCAACATTGTTTCTAACACTTTGTCCTCAACATGGTTTTTTTACTCCTCAGGACTGCAACTGCAGACAGGTTCCCCTTGGAAGAGTACATGTGAGTGTCTCTGGACGAGTCCTTTCTCCTGATTGAAGACAAAGGATAGGAAAGGTCAGAGGATGCTTGCTAGACCAGCCACATACCCAGGCAGAGCACAAGCCCCTTGTTCCTAAACTGCCAGAAACATGGAACCACCAACCCTGCTGTGATACATTCAGTCTGTAATCCTGGGCTTAGCACACCCTGATTTTCAGTTTAGTTTTTGTTTCCAACTTTGAGACAAGCAGGTTTTCTTTCCACAACACGCCAGAGGTTTATGAAGAAATGGAGGGGTTCATTTCCAGTTCTGCTACGTGGCCCAGCATCAGAGCAGTTTGACTCTCACACAGCTGGGAGAGACCCCCTACTGCCCATGAGCAGCCACAGCCAGTTAGCAACCGAATACCATGTGAGGCCTGGCCCTCCCCTGCTTCATGCCCCAGGACCAATTGGCCTTTGAAACTTCCTGGCATTTTCCTACTGTTTCTGGCCAGGATTGTAAGGAGCACCATGCATTCACTCTTGTCCACATCATCACCCAAGGGCCACCAGATCAAATGAATCAACCTTCCTTTAAAACACCACAAGAACTCTTACAGATCCCACTGACAGAACACACTTACCAAGGGCCATGACCAAACAGATCAAGTTTATTAAACATGCCACTACAATAATCCTCTACAGACCTCACAGGCAATCCTGTAACTCTTTCCACTTATCATCAGTCAGAAAGAATGGGAAGTACAGACACCAGGACTGAGCAGTTTTCTCTCAAGGACCTCACTATGGCCCCAAACTGTTGTGTTCCTCTGCTTAAGCATCCAGTGGTTCTCCTCACTTTCTCAGCTACATTGTGGTACCAAGAAGTCTTTTCAGTATATGTGAGATGTACCAGTCCCACCCCAGAAACTTTTCAGAGCAAGCCTGAGAAGCAATAAAAACCCTGGTTTATCAATAGTGGTGAACTTTTTTTTTTTTAATTCCTTCAGTTTAGGAATGTTAAAGCACACATTCAATGAGCCCACCAAAGCAGCCAGTTAGAATGGATCTTTCCCAATTCATCATCTTCTACTGTCACCATTTTGTAGGCAACACTTTTTTACTCTACTAATAGGTAGAGAAGACCCCTAAACAGGATATAATGAATCCCTGCAGGACTTCACTGCTTAAGTCCATGCAGATGGTTTTTGTTGTAGCATCAGTCATTGAATGTGGAATCCACACAGCACAGGCTCTACAAGATGACGTGTAGTGCTCATGTTCTTACACTCAGAGAACCTCCCATATGTGCACAGAGATCCTCTCAGTTTCCCCACCAAATGGTTCAGTTCTTTGCCTTCTATCTCTTACTTATTGCTAATCTCCATTTTCCCCATGTGGTTTTTACATCATTCCTTCTTTTGCCTTTTAATTGTATTTTTAAAATGAAACTATGTATCTTTTCACAGTTCCAAAATAGTCATTTTGCATTTTAAGAAAAATCTCACATATCATTCCCATCTTACATTTAAACATTTCCCACCTCTCAGTTTTGCACTACATTTTCTGACTAGTTTTTTCCTTTTAAATATATGAATATATTTTCCTTTTTTTAATATCCCAAATACATAAATGGATGCTTGTATATGCATCATTAGCTACAATGCTCAAGTATTGCAAGTTTCCATGAAACTGCTTTGTATTAATAGCAGTAGATAAATACAGAACTAGAAATCCATGGAATTATCTATATGGGTAAGTGTATTTATGGACTTAAGTAATTTATTCAGAATTCAGGAGAGATGCAGGAAGGAAAGAAATCTTATTCCAGAGGGACTAGAAAAAAATGGAGACTATAAACCCAAGCCAAAATTACCATAGAACTGTGAGAAAAAAATCAAATTTACTCCTCTTTCACTAAAAGACCATAAAAAATATCTAGATTAAGGAATACTAGGAATAAAGAAAGGCATCACACATCACCATAGAGCTAGTTGAAAACTTAATGCAAATTGAGGAGGAATAGGACTTTCAGCAGTGCACAGGAGCAATCTTCAGGTCACACAAGGGGAAAAAATACCTGCTTTTCTTTTGCAGAAGCACCAGATCTGGTATCATGCTTCAGAGAACAGCTCAGATGCAGCCACACCTGACCATCAGTCGGAAAAGGCTGCTTAATCACAGTTGTCAGAGAAAAGACAGACACAGTGGGAACGAGGAAAGGCTGCTAGTAAAGCAGGTCAGGAGAAGGGATAAGAGAGTCATATCTATTTAAGGATCTGATTCTACAAGAACTATTATTAAAAATTTCCCTCTATAAGATGACACATAAATCTTTATACAGTAGCAACTGCAGACCTAATAGGCAAAGACTATAAGGGGGGCAATGCTTTTTGCAGGGAAAGGCAAGGTCTTTTATTAGAACAGCTGGGGGAAAAAAAGGAAATAAAATAGACAGAAAACATTTTGGATTTAGAGTCCTTCCAGTTTTACCCATCAAACACTGAGAAAGACCATTCACCACCCTGTAATGGCCTGCGTGTAGAATGCAGACTCTAGCCTCCCAATGAGACTTGCTGTGGTGTTGGGAAAATACCTCAGAAAGAGAAGTATTGAGGACCAAACCAGTATTCTTCCCACCTGTTCCTCCATCTTAGCTAATCTCAGCAGGAGCTGACAGCATTTTGCTTGACGTGAAGCAAAAAAATAGATAAATATTTTACATGAGAGCCACAATTAATAGAAAGAAATTAATGAGTTCCCATTTAGTGAAAGGAGTTCAGCATGGAAATAAAAATGAAATGACATAAAATGGATCCTAGGAGAATAAATAGAGAAAGAAGCTAAGCACACAGCACTAGAGTTTTGAGAAGTAAGAGTCACTGCTGTGCATTGGAAAGAAGGGACAAAGACGAGCTGAGATTCACAGTGCCAGTCTACCCAGCCTCTGCTGTGCAGGACTGGCGTCACAGTTGGAAGCCAAGCTGAAGAACTGCTCTCGCTTTCTTAAGATAGCATTTCCATTTTGTGTCTCAATGGAAGCACTTTTCCCAACTCCTACTCTCTCTGTGCTAATATGTACCTGCTGGAACACTAAGTCCTGTTATTTATCATTAACCATACATAACCCATTGACTTCATGGGTCAACCCACTACGTTATTTGTACCATCAAATGCAGGACTTTTATTTATACTTCATGGCCTGCTTGGCTTTGTACCATGTGCCACAATAGCAGAAGATCCATAGCTTTCTCTCCTTTCACCCTGGGGGCCCTGAGTGACATCTGCCACCATGAAAGCCTGGCAATCTCCTGCAGCAATGAGAACTCCCTCATGCTAGAATGGGAACAACAGGTCCCTTTCACCTTGCTGCAAAAATCACAGTGCTATCAACAACACTGCAAGCTTCTCAGCACTCAATTAGAAGAATTAGAAGTGTCGGGGTTAGGAGGACGCCCACCGAGAGTCAGGCCCTGCACTGGGCCCCCGAAGGGGCTCTCTGAGGACGTGGTCCCACCCAGCACTGCAGCATTTCTAGCAGAGAGGGAGGCGCACAGGACCCCGGGATGGGGTCAGGGCCGCGCTCGCCGCTTCCCGCACGCCAGGGACACCGGGAGCCACGGGTCCGCCGGGCTCCATCCGCGCCCGCCCGCCGGCCCGGTCTCGCCCCGGCAGCGGCAGCCGCCGCCCAGCCCGAAGCCCCGGCGCGGTCGCGGCGGCANCGCCGCATCCCCCGGGCACGGCCTCACGGGGGTCCCGGAACCGCCCCCGCCGCGGCGCCCGGCTCCTGCTCCGCGGACCGAGGGCCCCTCCCTTGGCGGAGCCCGTGTCCAGGGCGGTGCGGGGGTGGCCGCGGGCAGCTGGATGGATGGGCGATGGATGACCGGAGGAAGGGGTGAACGGACCCTCCGAGCCTTTCCGCGGCTTCCCCTGGCCCGGCAGTCGCCCGTCCCGCTGGCTTGCCCAGGGCAGAAGGGCAGAGACCAGCCCTGCTCAGGCCGCGGGAGCCAGCAGTTTTTCAAATGTACACGAAATGCAAACACCACCCGCAACATCATTTGTTGGCTTTTGGATTATGACTTCTCCTCCACCCTTCATTATCAGTTAATGGAAAATAAGGCCTGAAAAATGTCCATCTATTTTATGCAATGAGAAGGAGATTAAATCCAAGCCATTAGTTAAATGTAGCATTTATAGGGGCACAAAATCCCTTCTGATCCTGCTTGTTGTATAGGGCTTGTTCCTCCAGCTGCAGCACTACCAGTCAGTCCCCAAAGCCAGTTGTTAGGGCATCATCTCATCAATTCTCACCTCCAGATAAAATGATCTAGCGATTTGCTATGCCTAAACTACTAATTTAATGTCCAATTTTGAAATCCTTAGCTTTGGGGTTTTTTTGTTAGAAGTAGTTTTAATTGGTTCCCAGGAGCAAATGCTCAACGGTAGGAGATTCTGATCCTTTTCCCCACCACCACCTCTCCCTTGTCACTTCTTGGTCTCTTGGCCACACTGAGCACAACCTAAATACCCTCCCCAGCACTTCTCCCAGCAACACTGCCCAGAACAGAGTACTGCTTATCACACCTGAGCACTCTGCCTGCTGGAAACATGCAGCAGCCACAGCTAAAGCTTGTTCTAACCACATTTCTGCATGATCCTCTTCCGCAGTTTGCACTGGACAGATGGGATTACCATCCATGCAGCTGCACACTGGTGCCTTCAAGGCAGACAAATTGAAAGGGCTGCTGTCAAAAGAATTTTCTTACACATACCAGCTAAATTAAGTCTTCCACAGCAAGAATGAAAAATAATTTTCAAATACAATCACTGCTCTAGCTAACATGGAAAAATCATTCAATTGTAATAGCTCTTTCCCAGAAAGATCCAAATAGTCACATTTCCTAAGTCTGCAATCCTATTATGTCACCTTACTCTCCATATGAGCTCCTCAGGATACAGTTTCAAAAGACTGGGGCTTCAGCAACACCATCATCTTAGAAACTTCCCATGAATTAAACTCTAAATGCTCCCCTTTCTGTGCTACTGCAATTGTGTCAGAGCCATTCTTCCCAGGGCCTGTGAAACAGATAGCTGATTAATTCATGATAATTTTGATTACTTTTGAGAAGGAAAAAGGGATGAGGGAGAAAGGCTCATAGCACAGTCCCAAGGGCAGGAGTACCAGCACAGCCCAAGAGTGCAGTGTGGTAAATCCAGGGACAGAGATTCCAAAATGTAGATTACTGGCAAAATCCACAGACTGTGACATCATGCCCTTTCATCTTCTTCCAGCTCTTGGGTTATGGCTTTCCTTCTTTTTACAGACGACTTTGGGTAAGAAAAAATACAAATGCACCATTTATAGCTAAAAATCTTCCAAATGAAGGATGGGAGAAGACATTTTCTGAATCCATGTTCTTGAAGGGTAGAGAATTTCCTCTTAGTCCTTTCAGGGCAATTGAAACACACAACCTTTCATGATGGCACTTTTGTCCAACATGGCAGGTATCCAGTTTAGCGTTAACTGAAACCACAGCCCTTGAGGTTTTTGGATTTTAAAAAATAACTGATTATAGTCAAGTATGATTACAAAACTCTCTGAACAGTAAAGTTACCATGCAAGCTTTCCCCTGAAAGAGGAGAAACTAAGTTGGTGATGCTTTTCAGGGAACCCAGAGAAGCACTCAAGAATTATGATTCTACCACACTGCTCCTGGACAACAGTTCCATGGCAGCAGAGAGAAGAAACTAGAATAGAACCTTTTCTTTCAGCTGTGTAAGTCTGGGGAAAGACTGACAGCAACCCAGAGTCCAAACTGCTCTAGACTAACCAGAGATATGTCTGTGTAATTCAAATGAAATTTAAATTGAATTTTTAAATCAAAGTAGGAACTTCAAAAAAAGCCTGGACCAACCAAATAAAATAATCCAACAACACAAACCGACATGGAAAACTATTTATTTCATCTCTATTGTCTCCATGCAGAGCAGACCAATACAGATGAAGGGGGAAAATGCATAAGAGCAGCTGAAAAAATAGAGCTAGAAAATACAATTCTCTCTGCATTTCCAAAAGTGACAAATGTGGTGGAGTGATGCTCCATTTCCTCCCAAGGCTCTCAATCCTCAGCCCCAGGGCTGATGCAGTAGAAATCTATTGAACCCCTGCCTCCCACAAGCCCCATGCTACCTCCTACCAGGGTATCTTCCCAAGAACCACAGACTATCCATGCCTGTGATAGCAGCCAAGAAAAACAGCTCAGAAATTCTTTGTTCAGTGTCATCCACTTCACATTCCTGAACGCTGAGTATAAAATCCTGACTGTGGTTTTCAGTCTTGGCAAGGCTCAGTGCTGATGCAACAACGCCAACTCATGGGCACTCACCTGGCAATGCCTCAACTTAAATGCTAGCCTTATTTTGGGAAAGACATCTTGAGAAACAGCAGGCACAACTTTCTGTGCAAGCCTGCTTCCTCCAGAGCCCTGTTACAGGGTCTGCTTAGCTGCAGTTCCTGGGCAGAAGGAACCCCCAAAGGTAGAACCAGAGGGTTGGCATACTCCCCCAGTCCCTGCAGGCTAACTGGATTAATCATCCTTCCAGGAAAGCAGGGAATGGATGCTACCTTCAGACCTCGTGACAACTGAATGATGGAGACAGCAGCTGGCACAGGAAGGCAACTTTGTAAAGAGGAATAAACAATTGCACTTAGCCTCCCTCCTTGTTGCAGTGAAACTAGTTACTAATGTAAGTCCAGGGAAAGGAAAGCTGAAAAAATTTCAGACAGCAGTTCCTGGGCAGACAGAACTGCAAGCATGAGCTCTCCAGCACTCACTGAAAAGTAGGACAGGAGCTGTCATAAAAAAGAACTGTGTCAACAGTTCAGGAATCTCTTAGGGAAGTAGTGCCTCTCCTGTGGGCAGTATACCTGCCTTGCTGCTCTGACCTAAATCGCCCTCTCAAGGCACGAGTCCTCTTGGTAAGGCCCTGGGCAGACTGGAGAGCTGGACTGCTTCACAAAAGCTGTTATAAGACTGAGCCGAGTTGGTGTAAATCACACTGTGGCACCTGTTTTGTGTTCAGTGACTCTGTTAGTTCAATTAGACCTGTTTTTAAACAAATTTAAGCAAAGCAAAGTTAGGTTCTACAGAAGGGATGATCTAGTAATTGTGCACATCTCTGTGGCAATAAAACATCCCTGTGGAATTATGGCCTGGTCAGCCCTATGAGCTGGGACGGAGGAAAGCACTAGAAATTTTATTTATTTTTATTGATCTCAAATTGCCAAAGATTTTATCCCAGGCATCACATAACAGAAAACTCCTCTTAAAGCATATTTATTGTCACCCTTTCATATCCCTTTCTCACCTCACTTAAAAATATTTTCACCAGCAGTTTCAACCTTCCCATCTAAAAGCTGTCAGTATTATTTCTTTTTCATTGGTCCTCAACAGATGAACTCCACTGTGAAATAAGAACCCCAGAAATAGGCTGCCATCTACAGCATGCTCTTAAATAGTCTACACTGAACAGAGGAAAAGCTAACCATGAGTTACCAGTTGCTGACCAGGCTGTAGTGTTCAAGCACCTCTGCCATGACAGTCTAGGGGTGCATGACTCTGCATGCTGGGCAGGTCTAACATGCTACACCTCAAGAAAGCTCTGAAACACAGTGTGGGGCAGATGGTGCATGAATCAGGTCTCATAAGCAAGCTCAGAAGCGTATTCAACTAATGAGTATGAGGAGAGGGAGCTCAGTCACAACAGCTACATGGCTTTCCCTCCATGGTAGCTGGCAATTGTAGAAACATTTACTGATCATTTATCAGATAAACAGTTGGGCTGTGCTGGCTACTGGAGTGGTTAGAGCTGAGGCAAGTAATCTCCAAGCTGAGTCATTTAATTGTAGTGACCTACCCTAAAGTGCCTCAAGCTTTTGGCTCAATTTCAATGTAAACAAAATAGACCAAAAGAGTTGGACTGCTGAGGCCAATACTACGTTTAGGAAAAAGTGGTGTCAATGAACAGCTGCAGATCAAGTTGGAAAGGGTCTCTTCCCTTCTATCTCATAGCACCATCAACTTCTCATGGCTAGGGGGTTCCGGCTAAAGCTTTGTCATGCCTGTTCTGCCTCCAGCCCTTAAAGTGGTAGGAAAAATCCTTTATCTTCATCAGCTACAGGAATCACCTCTGCTGTTTTCACGCAAGAGCTTGGGAGGTGCAGTTCCATCAGAATGAACCGAATGAAACACCATTCACTCATAGTGGAGCAGTTGTTCAGTTCGTTTCTGCCCAGTGTATCTTTTTCTCCATAAAAACCAACCAAACAAAAAAAGAACAGAAGCCCTCATGTGTGGAGTTTAGCAGAACAGGGATAGGAGAGCCAGGGAACGAAGTCTTGCACAGCCAGACCTCTCTGTCACCCGCTTCTCATACTAGCAGCCAGATCTGCGCGCACACACGTGGGAAGTAACATTAGTGTTCCTTATTGCTTTGGAAAGCTCAGAGTCACTGTGGTGGCTCTGGGAGGCATCATGAGGTCTGCGCAGAGTCACTCAGTTGTGAGCGCGAGTAGCACCATGACTGTAATGCCCGTACACAGGAGCAGAATTTGCTGCAGGGAATTCCTGGGAAAGAAACAGCAAAATTAGGAGGAGCCATAAACCAATCCCCATAGGCAGCTGCACAGAGCTCTCCAATGATTTGTTCTCTGCCTTTCCAAATTTACCACGTGGAGAACACAACATGTATGAAGTCACTAACACAGATGAGAAGACCTTCCCAGCACCCCAAGCAAAGGAGTTGTCTATAAACTGGCATGGACTTGTTCCACTCAGCTGTAAGGCCCAACTCCAGGCTTCCAAATCAATGCAAGCTGATTCAGTCATGCAGCTATTCAGATACATATTCATGTCCTTTCACTCACAAGGATACCAGCACTTATGCAGCATGTGCACAGACACTTTAGGGACCTCATCTAGCTAACAAGTACAGTTACAGAAAAAAAACCCCAAAAACCAAAAAAACAAATTTGGCCATTCTTTTAGCACTGTCTCAGGTTTATGTTGGATTGAAGTGACTGTGTGCCTCCCACTTCTGCATATTCTGCCAACAACCTTAGAGGTTACCAACCCAAATTAATATTCCTCCACAAAGTTCCTACGTCCTCAGAAGGAACTGTGGAGCTGGTTTTTTGAGCACTGTTTCAGTCAAAATTAACTAGGTGAACCAAGGCATCTTATTTAAACTACTAAAGTTACTTGTCTTATTACAACTGAAATAGGAAGGAACATTCAGGAGCGCTCTGGCAGCAGATCTGAGAGGGCCTTTACTGTGGAATAGCTGGATTGGGACCTGCTACAGCCTTAATCAGACTGCAAGAAACTAAAATATACAAGGGAAACCCAGATACATTAGAATATATATACCAGTGCAGAAGAGATATGTCTGAGGTGGACACTATGAAATGCTGAGTGATAAAGAGAAGAAAACTATTATTTTTCAACTCACACAGCAACACAGTGATACTTAATAAAAAAATCAATACGCAAGAGTGTAAAAACCAAATAATAAGAAGCATCACTTAACACAGTAGAGTCAAACTCTGCAAACTGCTGCCAAAAGGAGGTTGCAGAGGCATGAATTAATGGACAGGGTCAGAAAGGGATGAGAGAAGCACGGAAGAATAGATTCACATGTGGTTATCAGACATACACACCTCTGTGGGGCCCTGGTTCAGACAGTCCCTACACCAGTATGTACTGGAAGCTGAAAACACAGACTGGGTAGTGGTGTTCTTACTGGACATGTTTCCCAGGAACTTGCTCTAGCTGGCCCTGCTGCATACTGTGCCAGCACAGTCTCTGGGACTCATCCAGGTGAAAGCCCTCGTGTTACAGAGGTCTTTGTAGTCCCACAAATGCAATAGATAACAAGCAGTCTATTTTGATTCCAGCCTTGTCCTTTGATGTCCACCCTTGCCAGGATTTGGGAAGCTGGCATTCACACACTTCCAGAACAGGCACAGGGAAAGGTAATATTCCTGCCCCCTGGTAGCACAAATTGCTGCAGAGGAACAGGAGGGAGCACTTACCAAGGATTCTTTTCCTCCAGGAGATCAGGCACAACATTTACCAAGGCAATGTACAGAAATCCTCCAGAAGTGAAAGGAAGGATCCAAGCTACTGTTTCTCCTGCACAAATTCAGAAAGCTTTGGTCATTACTGAGACAGAGCCATGGGACACAACACAGAAGGGAAAAAATATACAGAAGAATGACAAGCACTGCCTCCTCTCCCGTTTCTACAGAGGTCCCAGGGAACCTTACCTGCTCCTTTTGGTGATTGAGCACATATTGCAAAGCAGGCTCCTAGAATTCCCCCCAGAGCTGTGGAAAGCTGCATCTTGGCTGCACTCCAGCGGTCAAAGCCAGCCCGAAGTAGGATTGCGAAGTCTCCAACCTAAGAAAACCAAGAGCTGACAGTTAATGAACTTGAATACCAAATTCTCAGTTACAAAGGTCATTCACAACAAGGCCAGTGCTTCAAGACTTTTCCTGGTTTTCAATGTTGTCAGTCTCCCCAGAGGGAGCAGCCTTCCAGAAGACAAGAAGATGTTAACCAGACCCAGACCTCCTCTTAGTAGATGAGGTCATTGTAATCTCCCTCACAATGCAGGATACAAAGCCCTCTCACCTCGTGTGGGATTTCATGCAGGAGAATGGCCATTGTGGTTAGGAACCCAACCTGCAGCAGAGAGAAAGTGATTAGGAAACAATTCCAGTACTCTTGGGTGAATCTCATCAGGTCCCATACACCTACAGGGATCCAGCTGGAGCAGCAGATACCACATCAGTGCAGGGCTGACTGGGAGTTTATAATTCTCACAGTCATGGTGCCCCAGCTCAGGGCAATGGGGACCCCATAGCCCATCATCAGTGTGGAAGACAAAAGCAAAAATGCAATAAACATCTCTGCCTTGTCTATGTCCCAGTTTCTGAGGTGACCATCCTCATCATGTTATTTCTGGACTGCCTTTTGAGTAGTTGAGGGTAGATGAGCTAATCCATCCCCTAATGACAGTACAAATGACTAATGTGTCCCAAATTCAAAGAAGCTCTGCATCAGAGGATCAGGATAGAGCTGAGTTTTACTGTAGCCTGCACTTTTTCAGAAAATTCCAGCAAATAGGAAGGAACTCCTTGCATTTTTTGGCTGTTTTGCATGTTGTATCATACTTGAGACAAGGTCTCTTCATTTCAGTACACAGCTGGGGACAAAAATCTTACCTTTCTGCTAACCAGGAAGCTGGCTGCTACTGCCAGGCCATGTGTGAAGTTATCAATGGTGTTGGCCAGCAGATTGAGGTATCCACTAATCTGCAAAGAGAAGGAAGAGCCCCTGATAAAGGAAGAGATGTAAGAAGATAAAAAAGCACACGGCTTAGACATGGGTTATGCAGTCACAATTAGATGGGAAAGGACAGAGCACAATGCTTCTGCTGAAAATCCTAAACTATGTCAGTGCTTGAGTACAAATTAAATGTAATTTTTTGTTTTAGAGGAAGCGAAGTTTTAGGGTAGGCAAGTATTGTCTGAGATTAGAATAATTACTGTATGCAAATTATGAAGAGCTCTAGAAACAGAAAAAGAAAGAAAAAAATAAAGCCAAAAAGCAAGAATATATTTAATTCTAAGTCAAACCAATTTTAGGTAACAGTGACTAATTTATACAGGTGACTGGCTTCAAATATGACTTGAATCTTGTTTTCAAGTCATGTACTTTAATATCCAACTGTTAAATATCTCCTCTTCAAAAGCTGGCAAGAACAATGCAACAGAACAAATGCTGCTGGAATTGCTTTCTATAACTAAATAAATCTTCAAACATTGTACCAAAAAAGTTCGTGCTTGTGGGTTTGCTTTCCCTTAACAAAGAATCAAAAGAGAAGATAGTGATGACAGTCACCAAAAAACCACCTACTAGAAGGCTGGATAGCATGTATCAGCATTTGCATATAAACACATTTCTTAAAATTATAAGCATAAAGCAACTGTCTTCCTCACAAGTCCATCTCCAAGTTAAAATTCCCTATCATTCTAACTAGGGTCATCTCCTGACAAAATCTGAGTATTTGACCTGAAGTAATTTACAAGGTTACCACCCCAGCTCTTTAGCTCACAGGTTTTTGGGGGTTTTTCCACCATATTTAACAAAAATACTGCATGTCGGTCCTGACATACTGCAGTTCACTATACGGGACTTCAGTTTAAATTATTATCAAACCAGGACTTAGCCCATACATCAGGCTGTGTCTGGACTGCAAGAACTCAGGGCAGGATCCAGTGAGTGGAGACATTGCCTGGGAACTGTGAAACTCTTACTTCACCACAGCACCAGATGCCAAAGTTCAGCTGGACAACCACAAGAGCTGATGGACTTCATTAGCTCTTTTTGACTTGTGCTCTTCCTTGTTTGTATCAACTCTGCTTGGGGCATCTTGCTGTCATTTGTACGCCACAGCTCAGGAGTGTTCTGTCAAATCTCTCTCTCCAAAGCACCACCTTTCTGCAGGGCACTTTTACTGCACTATCTTGGGGCACCTTTGTAGCCTCTAAATTTTTTAAAGTGCACTGACGATTAAATACGAAAATTAAGAATTAAGCAAAGCCTACCCCACTTTTAAGTAATAAGCTAAGTAACATCTCCACAATGAATGCAAAAGAAGATCCCTGCATGTTTTTATAAGAAAGGAAACCCAAATAAATGCATGCAGGCAGACACAAAAATGCAACAGTTTTACTTCTCATTCTTCATACTCTCATTCCTAGACAGTCAAATATGACTAAAATTCTCCTTTTCATGTTGTTTTTTTACGTGATGGCGTTTCCCCCACAGGATAATAATAATTATTCACAGAAGTTTTAAACAAAAATGCTTTCCCATACCACAGTATAGAGAAAAAATAGGCTTCATGATTAAAACATTATGACTTTTTGTTGTCAGTGGCTTGGGCAAAAGCTGTCACTGAAAGAAGCAAAGCTTTGGAGTGCTCAGAAATAAATTGGGTTGATTTGACAGTTATGAGCCTCTGACATTTACATTCTGCGAATCCCTAATAGGATGTTCTCGTTGCTCATAAAGAGCACAGCCAGATGAAGTGTTTACGTTCATGCTTCAGAATTAATGTCACTGTGTAATAAAAAATACTTCCACAAATCAACCAGGACCCCATGTGCCACAGGGAGAAAGAAAGAATAAGCAAGGCAAAAGTACTGTACACAATGTTTTTACCTGTTGAGGGAAGAAAGGCTGCAGTGAGGGACAGAACAGATCTAGGTCTGCATGCAAAGGAAACCTCCCACCTGCCATTTTCAAGCTAGGACAAATCCTAGCAGCAGTTAAAAACAGAAGTTCTACTATATATATGTGGACAACAGTCAACTCACTACAACTTACTAATAATCAAGTCCTGAAGGGTGACTTTGTTCATTTAAATAGTATCTTTCCCTTTTTGTTTCCTGAAGAAATAGGGGTTTCTGAGTGAACAGAAGAACCAAAAAAATCTGTCATGCCATGGATTTCACTCCTTCCTTCACGAGTACCTGCTCTGTTCACTCCCAGCAACACCACTTCCCTGCACGTGCCCTGCCCAGCGCACACAGCATGGCAGCCCTGTCCCCAGCTGCAGCCAGGCACATCGGCCGGGCGGCACGTGGCACCCCAGCTCCAGCTGCAGCTTTCAACGGGGCATCCCTCTGCCTTCCCCCTCTACTGTCACGCTGGTTTTTATGGAACTTGCAGAAATCTGATCACCCTCAAGACTCCTATCCTCTCTTGAACTCAAGGAAAATTAATTATGGGTTCAAAAGTTATTGAAAATGAAGGGCAGAACAGATGGACAGACAGATGGAATGACTGCTTATGTTGTTGCCTAAGGAAACAGGCTAACAACGCAGGAGTATCTTGCTAGGTTTGATAATTTCCACCCTACCAGGAAGACTATTAAAATATTCAGATTAAAAGACCAGAAGGTAAAAAGTTAAAACTACACCCATTAAGTCTTAAGTTTCTAATTCGTGCATATCAACAACTGTCTGTAAAATTGAACAGATGTGGTAGGGTTTTAAAGCTAGAAGGCTGCCTAAGCCTTCCAAGTAACACAACTGAAAGAACTTAATTTAATTTGTGCACATATTTCATTGTTTCTTAAGCTGTCATGTACTCTGTAGAGAGCAGCTTAAACCACAGCTTACAGCTCACAAGTGACAAAAAATCTGCTATCTCTAAGGCAAGTTGGCCCATTGGCAAGTTACCCTCAGTTAGAGAGCCGTCTCTAAGTTCTAGACTACTACTGTTTACGATAGCTGTAACTATCCAAATTTAGTCATTCCTCTATGGGTATTTGTATACTCTAAGTCACCCTTGATCTGCCATGACTACAGAGCTAAACTAAAGAAAGCCACTAATCATGTACTGCAAACTTAAAATATTATTTAATCTCTTTCTGGGCTCCTTTACAAATTATTAGTAGTATTTTGGATCTTTGGAATAGCACTACTGGAAAAAGCCAAATAGCTGTTTCACTACTGCTATACAGAAAGAGGAACTCTCACCTCTCCTCTTACATATTATTTCCTACTCACCCATCCTCCTGGCTGTAGCACCATGAGGGAAGAATGTGTTCAGACAATTTCCTACTGTAAACCTCATATGTTTTTCCAAGGCATTGACTAACTAGAAACTATCCCTATCTTGTAAATATAATCTGAGGTCCTTCTTAATCTATTCCTTATAATTGCATGTATCAAAACCTGTTAAAAATTCAGCACTTTTTTCTGATGAAGTTACTCAGTTTAGCTGCTATCGCTGACTTCACGCAGTCACAATGTGCCATTTATGTAATGCAGTACCTGCAAATGTGAAGATATGCTGTTTTTATAAATAATAACTTAGTAAAATCATAACCCAAACAGATTTGAGGGGGGCTGCATGAAACTAGTCCCTTTTGATAACACAGAATAACAGATTTTTAATACAGCTAATATTAGCAAAATTGATTAGAATGGGGGAAAAAGTTATGTTTTATATACATTTGTCATGACCTTTATTAAACAATTTTATGCTTGAATAAGAGGCAGGAAAAATGTCTGGTTGATAAGAATTTATCTTACATAAAACCATTTCAATTAGCATTAATTACATTATTATTTTTTATATTAGGACCATGCCCTGAGCAATTGTATCACTTATCTGTGTTTCATTTCTACTTGAAATCAGTAGCCTGTAGTTCCTTATATAAACCCTTCCAAAATTAGGGCACAATGTTTCATAACCCAGTAATACTGGTATCTTCACTACTACCACCTCTAGAAACATCCACATGGCACCTTGCAGTTTGTGCAGTGTTATGTACAAATTACATGAATGTGACAGATGTCAAAAATACTCAGTGACCTCAGCATAACTTTCATGTTCTGTAGGAAGAGCTATAAAGTTACAGCAAAACAGATTTAAAATAGAAAGACTGAAGAGCCTCTGCCTGACCACACATCCAGCTTTGGACTAGTTCATGCAAACACACTTTCTGCCCATAGTTAGTCTCGTACAATCCTGAACATTTTTATGGGCTTTCAAACTCAAATTGCACGTCCTCCTTCACCAAAGCGGTTGTTTACTCTCTCTCTTGTAATGTTCACCCAGAAAAGGGTTTTCCACAGTACAAAGATAGTAACATGGAACAGGAAGCAAAGCCAATGTAGAGGTTATCCACTTCCCCATGGTGCAGGACTCTTCCTCCACCTCCAGTCCTATGAGCCTGCTGATCTCCCTTAGCCCAGCACTACAGGCTGCCTGTCTGCATGCCAAGCTGATTCAAGAAGTTAAGTTAGGAGAGAAATAGACCGGGGGGTGGGAGGTGGCTGTGTGGGAGTAGACAAGCAAATTCTTTGCCTGTTTAGCTCCTTGAATAGGCTCACTGTGAGGTCAGATGAGATCCAGTGCAAAGGAAGCAATGGGAAATACAGGTTTGGAGACAGAAGTGGACAAGAAGTCCTTTTTGGCAGCAGCTAAACTGATAATCTGAGAAACGGAACTTTTAAATTCTACACTAGTAGCTTCAACACATTTCCTAAAGGTGTCAAAACACTTCCAAAAGGTGCCTTAAAAGGAAAAGTGCAGCTCAGGCACAATGCAGGCAGTAGAGAACAGAGAAATCATGGTGCAAAAAATTAAGCAAATAAAGACATATAGACTATAAAATATAGAGTAACAAAACATGAAATTCTGTATTTTGGTATCAGAATTCAGCCAAAACACATATCATCACACTTGTGCCTTTATAATGTTGACTCTTCCTCTTCCAGATAAGTTGCAGTGTAGATTTTCTCCAAATCTGCTATTTCTTCCCTGCTGTGACCAGGACACATTTTGACAGAGCAAAATTAAGCACAACTCAAACACTGAGTTCCCCACTCAAGCACAGTCTTTCCACAGACAATTCCTGACTAAAAAGTGAAGGTGAGTTTGTGGGCCTCTTACCTTGATTCTATTGTTTTTTGGACCAGACTGGAGAGAGGAGCCATTACACTGAGCTCGTGCTCTTTGGGACTGAGAGGACCCCTTGGGCAGGGGGCAGCCACTTCCATTGGGAATCTTTCCAGATGATGCTTTGGAATCACAGTCCTAAATTAGGCGAAACAAACTTGTCACTGATTTTTTTTTCAGTGATGAATGAGCATGAATCAGGATCAAAAATCCAACCTTCTCCCTTAATCCTTTTGTCCTTACAATGTGACTCAGCAGCTTTGACACCCCAGTTTAATAACAACTGCCAGAAATGAGACAGATTCAGAGAGCATTGTGACATCTGCCCTGAAAGACAGCAAGAGCTAAGACCTCCCAATCCTCAAGAGAAATAGAAAGGGTAGGAACTGGAGTCACAGCCCCTTGGCATGAGCAAAGTTCCACGAGAAAGATAAGGGACGGAGCCTGCACCTCCCGATAGCAGCTACTGCCCAGAGAAATACAACCCCATCTGGGCAGGAAATGGGGAAAAGAGTCTTGCTCTCCCCGGTGCATCAGAACAACTAAGTCTACAGAATTATTCTATAGCTGGGATCATCACCTTCCAAACAAGATATTTATCCAGGACTTCAGCCTCTCTCTAAATGAGAAGATGAAGTTCCTTTCGGGCATTAAAGTCTCACATTGAGTCAAAGTTAACACCTAATTGCTCTTGTAGTGCTTGACCTGCAGTTTCACCTCTCAAAAGTCATGGCACAGCAAGGACTGAACAGTCCAAAGGAGCTGCAACTAGGAGTTGTGCAGATCTCTGAAGACTAGGTGCTCTCCTAGTCTTATCTTACATCTCCTAGTCTTATCTTAGAATTACCTTCTGCTACCTCATCTACTTCTCCCCTTTGCAGCTGGGTGACTCCTTTGAACTTAGGATTACCTGGCCAGTCATAAACCCCTTCTACCACAGAAAGTCACCCAAACAAACATCTGGTTCAGGACATAACCAAGAAGAAACATCTTCAAGAAGGTTGGCCTTTGTCCTGACTGAGGACCCAGAAAGGGAATGAGTCACGATGAGTCCGTGGAACATGCATCAGCAAGCTGTCACCCCTCAAAGCTTACTTGAGCAAAAGTCTGATTTGCAGAGTGCTCCAGCTCCCAGCCCCCACAGAACAGGAGCTCTCTTTTACACTTACCACATAAAGAACAAAACTAAACCAGAAGTGAGAAATCTCAGTTAAAACCACAAAACAAAAGCCTGAAGATGAAACCTACTCCTACAAACCAGTGGCAAAGAAGTGGCAAAAAACTTCCAAAGGGCAATGACAAGGTACTCACAGCTACAGGATAATTTCCTGACACTGTCAGATAGGGCAGATGAGGTATTTAGTACAGAGCTTCAAATATAAGAGTACTTCCTCCCCCCTCAGGCTGCCAACTTACCACACCAGGATACTCCTCCTCTTTCTCTAGGAAGATCTTCTCTAGCACCAGGAAGGTCAGGAAACCAATGATCACCCAGAGACCCAGAAGCTTCTGCTGCTGAAAGCTCTGCCCTTCTCCTGAAGGACAAAAGAGAAATCTTCATGTCTCTATTAAATACATAGTTTTTCATGCAGTTCCAAGAAAAAAAAAAAAAAAAGACAGTGGAAAAACTCCCTGCAAGGTAGGAGGAGTAAACACATCTAAAACCAGATTAGTTTAACTTGCCCATTCTTGATTTAACAGATATCATAATCTCGAGACACTCAGAGTGAGAGCTACCATCCCTTTTTCCACATCAGCTCAATCCAGAATATTTCCTGACTGACAGCATTGGGAATTTCCCGAGCTCCAGAGGCAAGTGAATATTACATCAACAAAAATCCAGCAGCTGTACCTACTGAGCAGCAAGCCCTGACATGAAATCTGCCATTAGTGGAGTTACAAACTCACCTTCCCCTTTCTACCACACCTCAGCAAGTTATTAAGCCCAAAGCTATAAACTTTCTTTTCAATTACAGCCAAGCTTTTGAGATAATAATCCATTCAGCCTCACTGCCAGAAATGGAAACTGCATTGCAATGGAAGAACAGAACGACTCTGTATCAGGACTTACATGGGTCAAGGAAACCTTTACACTTCAGGACAGTCTGGCAGAAGCAAACAAGCTTGAGCAGGAAGACAGAGTAATTTGGGAACCACTGTAGAAAGGGTGAAAAAAAGTACAGGAGGCTTTGCTGACAGTGCTAGAGCTGTGATAAAGAAGAGGACTAAAGGCTTGGCAGATTTGAAATCCCAGGACATAGGTGCAAAAAAGTCTGGGAAACCCAGGGCATCGTCTTCCCTCTCTCGCATTTTCAGCAGGAAAATGACTTCTTGGTTTCTCAACAGGTGGGATGCAGCAGCACTTGCCTTCTGTGATATCAGTTTGCTGAAGCAGATAGATACAAACATTATAGGTTTCAGCAACCCTGGCGATTTGAGGGATGAAGGAGCTACACTGATACCAAAAGGTCTGTACCAATTCAGTGTTCAGTTGCTGGCAAACATAAGTTTCTGTCACCTCCATTTCCTTTTTCTTCCCCTGCCCCACCCTCCAATCTTAACTGTGGCTCTATAGACAATGTTCCATGATTTCTCACGAAGCAAAGACTGCAACACATGAGCTCCCATAAATCAAAGTGTCCAACAGAGGGGCCCCAGTTAGTGCCAAGAAAGAGGTTCTAGGAGTAACACTGTTATAGGGACAGATTTGTAAAAAAGGTGCACCTGATCCCCAACTAAGATGGTGAACATGTCCATGTACCAGACCACATACACAACCATAACCTCCCATCAGCTTAAGGAAACATTCCCTTTCCTTACAGAAGGAACAAAGGAAAATCAGAGATTTACAGAAGGCATGATAGGAAAAGTCAATAAACAAGAAAACCATTCCAAGTTGCTAAACATAAAGAAACCATGGCAAATTGAGGAAGCCTCTAATCTCAAAGTCTTTGGAGGATTACAGAGTACAAAGATGAAGTATTACGTGTGTGTTTTTATGTTCTCACATCCTTCCCTAGGCATTTGCTTTTACATATTACTTGAAAAAGGATAGCAGCCTAGACCAGTTTTTGGGCTGACTCAGACTGGCTGGTCTTGGGCTTTCAAGGCAGAACAGACTCAAAACAGGCACAGCACAAGCTGCTTCCAAGCACATAAGGCTCTCATACCTGTTGTTGCACTGCATGTGTAGGCCCAGGCTTCAGGAAGCAGGTGGAGAAACACATTTCCCAGTAGTCCACCAATTGCAAAACTCAACAACTGCTTCAAACGCTGTGACCCAGCTAAAAAAAATAAAAGAAGAAACAAGAAGAAAAAAACTGATCACTACTCAGCCAGGAACCAAGACATCTCCAGCTGAGATTTTGCATGAAGAAACCCAAACTGGAAGCATCTGCAAAGCAAGCTTTCGAAGGAGAGAGCACAAACCAAATGGAGTGCAAGAAAAAGCCCTGACAGCACTTGGCTGGGACAGTAGTGTGTGGGTCCTGAACCAAGCAGGGTGGAAAACAGTACTCTTTGTACAAGCTCCATCCAGGGCTTACATTTGTCAAAGGACTCCCTTTCAAATTCCCAGGTTCATTAAATTCCTTAAAGGACCGAAAACAAACTTTTTATTTTAGAGAACAACATTTCTGTGACAAGGTCCTGTTCACCACTGTGCTGCTGTCACACCCCAGGACATTTGGCTTCAGAAAGGCCAATGCAGCTGGCAGATTCACCTTCGGAGCGCAGTGCAGCTCCCGTCTCAAGTGGGATCACCAGCAAGGGGAAGACCCCGCTCAGCCCCACCATGAAGGAACCGATGAGGGAACAGATCCAAGCATCCAGCCGCTCGCTGCTGAACAGGTGTCCCCAAGAGTCTGCCTCCTTGTCACACAGAGAACCAGAACTGGCAGCAGCATGACTCCTCGGGAGCTGCTGAGCTTCACAGGCTGCGATCAGCAACAAGGAGAGCGTTCCATCAAGCAGGAGTTTTTGTTTTGTCATTGCTAAGTGGTCTCAACCGGGCTGGCCAATCTCTGAAAAGATAAGGGGAAAGAAGTCCTGAAAACATGTTCAACCCTCTGTGCCACCATCCCAGAGGAAAAGCCTTGGCCACACCAAGCTCTCCCTTCAGTGTCTTAGCACAGGTATGAATATCCAGGAGGAACACCTGAAACTCTTCTTTATTTCAACACAGCACTAAAGGGCAGAGAGGCTGTTTATCAATGGGTGCATGAAACTGAGACATCTTAGGAAAGCATCAGGCTTTCACTATTTCCCTTCAGATGGGCTGGACAAGGACTCCAAGTATCCTTGTTCTTGCCCTTCATTGTCCCAAGGCTTCAGCAAAAGGTATTGACCAGAGATGCTACCAGGCAAGTCTTCTCTTTGGCATGGAACAGCACCCCTGTAACAAATTAGGATACAAGACAGGCAACATAACAGAGGTCTGTAAACTTATGAGTGGTGAAAAGATGGGGAACAGGGTAGATTATTCACCATCTCATCAGACACAAGTGCTGACACCCATCCACATGGAGCCAGTGAGGGTCAGTTTCAAAACAAACAAATATGACCCTTCATCAGCAGGTAACTTGTGTGGTAGCACTTCTCCAAAAATGATGAAAAATTTTACATGCACTCACCTAAAGAAAGGACAAGTACTAGAAAGACAAATCTATTGATTGTTAATGGTTAAACAGCTCACATTAGACAGAGGAAATTCCCCAATATGAGAGGAGCTGGAGAATGGAAGTGTACTTGAAAAATATTATATATGCTTGTCCTGTTTTCATCCTTTTGTAGAAGGATACTGGATTAGATGGTCTCTTAGTCAAAATCAGCACAACTGTTAGTAAGAGCTCTGCAGTCACAAGAAAACTGGAGAAGAGGGCATGTTAGAAGAGAAAAATAAGGATAATTACAGTCATTAACAAAGAGGGAAAGAAAGCAAATTATGTAAAGGCTGAAGTACAAATGTTCCTTCAATCTCCAGAAGAAAAAGGGAAATGTGACAAGCAAAAATAATTTAGAAATGGAAGGAAAGGGTGGGTTAGAAAAAGACAGACCTAACAAATGTTCACAAAACAGCTCTTGAGAGGTAATAACAGCATTCACCCAAAAGCATGTAAGAAACCAGTCCAATCTCTGAAGCATCAGTGACCATCTTTGAAAATTTACAGGAGTATGGGCAGGCCACAAGAAGGCTGGAGAAGCATCATGCCTCACCTACCTTTATAAAAGGAAAAAAAAAGGTGGGAGAAGTTACACACCAGTAACTTCAATCCTCTGAAGGACTCTTGATCAAATTAAATGATCAGTTGGTAGTTACCTATAAGATAAGAAATTGATAAAGATATCAAAGCATTAAGCAACAGCCAGATAGAAAGGGACCTGAAACTCTCAAGACAAAATTTAGGATGCTGGAGCCAATCTAAGGCTGTAGATGAAAAGGGCAGTGTTGCCCTTTGTCCCCCCCTCCTTCATGAAGCATCGCCTCTCCATGCTCATGCCAGACTCCACCAGTGAGCGGCATCAGAACAAACGAGCAGGAAAAACTGCTTTTTTAAACTCATGGCCCTTTGCCAATTTCAGTCCCTGAACAAAAACACTGCAGGAGGAAGGCGAAGCTGCAATCAAAAGCAATCAAAAAGAAATTAAGGGACAGGGTCCCATGGCTTCTCTGAAGGAGAACACCAATCTCCAAGCACAGTGACCATCAGGAGCAGGGATACAAGAAGGAATCAGTGAAGACACTGGCTTGGCTAGTTGAGCAAGGACCTCTAAAGCTATCACTTTTCTCTTACAACAAAAAACCTAAAATCCCTCAACACAGCAAGTTCAAACCAGCTCAGGATTTTGGGGCATCTTACTGCAGTGCTTTGATCTGGCTGCAGGAACCCCACACCTACCTACAACCTACTATCAAATCTCAGTAAAGATCAGTACAAAGCAGTACACTAAGGGCAGGGGAGGCAGGTGTGAAATCAAATGGAAATGACAGAACAGTAATTCCAACATGCCACAAAGAAAAAGCACACACTGATTGAGAAATTAATTCCAAGCCAGCAGGCTTATGTTGCTGTAAAAAAGGTAAAAGTCATCCTGGGACACAGCAGTAGTCACACTGTGGGTCTCACACAGGTGAGTCTTTAGCCAACAGACTGCATCCAGCCCCACATATTCATCCTCACAAAACACACACAGAAATCTGAGACACTGCAGTGGAAAGAAACAAAAACTAGAGTGTAGAGAGCATGACATGGAAAAACAACCAAAGGACCTGGGTGTGTTTAGTCTTAAAAAGATGACACCAAAGGAACAGAACAGCCTGCATACATTAAGAGTCACAAGAAAGGGGGAAAGTACTCAACTCTTCTTCTACATCCGTTCAAATGGTAAAAAAGATTTAGCCTGAAGATGAAGAAACAAATACTATATAGTGCCAAAGTGGGGATATACTGAAACAGGTTATCTAGGATCCAGAATCTCCAGCACTATTTTTTGTTGGGTTTTTTTTGTTGGTTGGTTTTTTTAATTTTAATTTTGAGAAAAAGAAACAGCTGATGCAGATACCATTTCATTGCAAAGAATAGATCCCTTCTTTGAAGTCCTTCAGGCCTACACCCCTTCCAACCCTGCAGAGGGCCTGATGGATGTCCTCATCCTTTATGATTGGATTAGACCTATAAAATGACTGAGAACTTTGTGAGGAACACACCAAAAATAAGTCAGAATTTATACAACTATACATGCCTATGAAGAAGCAACACACACACACAGCTCAGCAATGATGGGAAGCAGCATAAATCTCTCCTGTAACATTGTCACAGCTTTTGAGAATCAATCTGGAAAAGTAAACACTGCAATTGATTCAACAGGTCGATTTCTTGCATTTAATTCCCCACACTCACAACCCACAAAAGCCCCAAGGGACACCTGAAAGGGTATTAAACACTGAGACACAGTAGCTCACAGGACAAAGGTCATGTCCAGGACTCTGAAAAAGGTTTGCATACTTGGCTACATGTCTCTCTTCCAGCCACAAATGGGATCAGGTTCCTCAAAAAGAGGATGGTGGTGGAAAACAAATGGGTATAAAGAGCAGAAAACTGATTCCCTAACTCACATTAGCATTGGTCAACTTTCTGTGGCTCACAGGTCTTTATTCTTCTGTTACTCACATGAGGAAAAAGCAGCACATTTCTTTACTCCTGTGCAGCCAGACCATCACTACATCATGCCTCAGGAACAATCCCATATCCCAACCAATAAATTCCTCATGTTTATAAAACATCTAGGAGAAACCCAGTGTATTGTCCAGGACACACCTGAACTGCTCTTCGTGTCCAGCTAATTGCTTAGAGCATATTCCCAGCATTTCCTTATTCCTAACAAATCATAACCACTTGCTAAAAAAAAAAAAAAAAAAAAAAAA
>VYZP01036135.1:59033-75500 GCA_013400635.1 Hypocryptadius cinnamomeus
AAAAAGCATCATTTTTTATCTCTACAGCCCCTCTGCTTCTCCATCTCATTAGAACACTAGCAAAGTCTCTAAATTCAAACATTCAAACTGGTTACCCCTATGGCATATATTTAAGAGGAAGAAAACAAGCAGTGGAGATTCAGTCATAGGGAAAAAAACTCTCAAGAGGAAAATAATACCCTGTCAAAACAGTTGCAAAGGGTGGAGGAAGTCTATATCTACCCTTAATTTTAGAAAACAGCATCTGCTTTAGGAACCCAGTCAGAGAATGTCTTGAGAAATTTCTAGAGAAAGCACTGCAGGCTCTCAGAGACATCTGTGGTCACAAGACAAAGACACAAACAGGTTTAGAGATGCGTTTTATCAAGTAGGGTTTATCACATACTTAAGGGCATGCAACTCTGACAGAAAAATAGCCAGTGGGTCATCTATGTATCAGTTTGGACAATTCTCTGTCTGGGATCACAGATCCCAGCTGTGCTTGATTCACAACCTGGTGACCATGACCACCAGCAGCGCTCTCCAGAGCACCACGTGTCTGAGCATTCAGGACCCAGGTCTGCTCAGCTCCTCCTGCAACAGCCTCAGGACTGGAATAACCATTAGGTTTTCCCAGCCCAGAAAGAACAAATAAATAGGAATTTGCCATTTACATGCTCCTGAGCAGGGGCAGAGGAAGCTGCACACCAAGCCAGGAGATCCATGAGGCTCCCAGGGCCTCCCCTACCTCACAGTGCTCACTGAGCACCTCTGTAGCAGGCAGTGACTGAGAAAACATGGACAAAATTAAAATGCCAAGGCAAAAACCTACTGGAAAACAGAAAATGAAACATTTACAGATGACCATGCTTCTATTACTCTCTTCCTGGACATTCTGCCTTCTCAGACCATACAATTTCTTCTCTCGATGCAATTGCTCATTGCCACGTAATATCATTTTAGATGTTGTTGAAAGGAAAAAAAAATAAAATAAAAGGCTTTTTTTACCACTGTTTTCCCTGGAAGCCAGCTGCCTGGTCTTACAGTTGCAAAAGTGTACTGCATGGAATGGAAAAAAGTTATTTTCCAGGGAGGAAGCCTAATTTTCAGCCAAAAAAACTCTGCATGAGCCACCTCCCTCCATTAGCCCTGTGGAGAGTTTTGAATTCCTCCTGGAAACCCTGACCTCGGCAGAAGTACAAAAGGTCTCCAGTACTCCCTGAGCACTCCCTTCTCTCTGAATCACTGCCCCTCTCTAAGGAATGCACTGCTCTGGCGGGACCCTTCCCTTTTGCCCCATCCCTCTCATAAAAAACCACTCTGCACAGACTCACATTTCTGCAAATGGGAGCGTGAGCAGCTACAAGCTGGGGATGCACAGGATCACAAACAATGGGTCGCAGATCAGAACAGATTAGAACAGACCCGGGGCAAACCTAAGAGCTGGCAAGGAAGGCATTTGAAACCGACTGAACACTAACGGAGTTTGGGAGACTGCGACTCCTTCCCCACTCTGCATCCTTTCATCCCTAGGATGAGAGGGAAGTTTGAGGACCAGGCAATGGCCTTCGTGCCCCCTGTGCTAGGTGGGACGTCTCTCCTCCCAGCCCTCTCTCCGTGGCAGCCCGAAGCACAGGCCGGGCAGACCGCCCCGCTCCCGGGCCGGGCTCCAGCGCCGCTGTCACCGCAGGCGATTAACGCGGCGGGCCCGCTCGTGTCACTGTCACATCGCGGCGGATGGGACAGACAGCGCGGGTTTTCCATTAGAGGAACGCTGAGCCATGCAAAGCGAGACATGTTTGCCGCGGGGCGAATTAGTAACGAGCGCTGCTCACGCACCTTTCTGGAGCAGCACATTAGTTACCGCCCGGGGTCCCTGTGCCACTGTGGCCGCGCAGACCCGGCCCCCCCGCTCCGCGCGTCCCGCGGGGCAGCCCCCGCGCCGAGACCGTCCAGCGGCATCGCCTGCCGGAGGAGGGACTTCCAAAACTTTCTCGGCTGCGTCCCGCGGGGGCTGTGCTCGCAGCCCCGGGCACGTCCGCAGCGGCAGCCGCCCGGCNGGCACGGCCACACGGCCAAACAAAGTCTGGGAAACCGGCCCTCGCCGCTCGGTCGCGGTGCGCTCTTTGTGCGCTTCCCCGACGCGGGCTGCGGGGACACGCGTGCTGTGCGAGACCCGGACTTCTGGAACATGCTTGCTGAGTTTTTTTTTTTCCTTTATTTTTAAATCTCCCTGAATGGATTATAAATTCTTTGGACTACAGATGTCTAGAGACAAGCACAGTGTGAAACCGGGGTTTGAGCAGAATTTCTGGAAGTTGTTAGAGCAGAAGAAAGTGTGGCTGAGGACTGAGCCTCGAAATGCTTTTGAAAGATACAATGACTTTTAAACAAATTTGCTTCCTCCTCACAGGTTCATTGCGACCTTCACGATAACTTGTGAACCACCGGAGCTCCTTAAGCACTGGTGTCCTGTTAGTGGTGAAGGTTACCCACGATTCTTGCAGAGATTTGCAGAAACTGCGTGTGCTTAGGAAACTAGGTCAGAAGAGAATAAAGATTTACCTTTATACAAGCCAAGCTAGGTTGGACCTGTATTGTTTCCAATACAGACACTTTCCAAAATGCACTGGTGTACCTTTCAAAGTTCCATCTCTTACCATTTTCCCTGAGACACAGAACTTGATTCTCGTTCCAGATTTCAGAATGAATCCTATTTCCCAAGAAGGCAGTGCTGATGTTGGTGCTTCTCGCTATGGTTTCACCCGATCTCATTACATCATACCAATGTCATGCCCTGGAGCAGGAGTTAGGAATTAAGTCAGCCGCAGTCGCCTGCAATGGTTTAGCTGCTCTGTCTGCACTCGTGTAACAGCAGCACAGTCCTACAGGCTACTGCGCTGCAAATGCAGTTAGAGATAAGTTGTATCTTTCTTACTTACAAGCAGAACGTTTACATAGGTAGCTGAATTCTGAAAGCAAACATTTAAGATATTTTGCATTTTGTTCTCAAATTGTACTATTTATAGTTTTTGTGTTCCACAGCTGCCTTCCTACTGCTATCCTCAGCCTTCCTGAGCCTTGCTCCAGTGACACAGTTCCCTGTGCTGATGGATCATAGCTGTTATTATCACAGTTACAGCAAGCAACCCCTCAGGTAAACCAAACCACACCAAGAATTTCAACTATTGCAAGCAGTAGGGGTACCATGGTCTCAGTGAAATAAGTGGGAGTTTGCTTTTGACTCCAGTGATGCAGGAATTCACTCCAAGGCTCTGTCTTTATGACATCCTGCTGTAAGTCTACACAGGGAGTATTCTGGATTAAATGTTCGCTCTGTACCTCATGTCATCAGGTGTCAGCTGCTGTGCATCAAATGGAGCTTTTACAGCTTACAGCTTTGGTGGCTGTGCAGTGAAATTTTCAGTGACAGTCTAGAGATCCATACAAAAAAATCAGGGATCTGGGACCTTCTCCTTCCTCCCCAAAGCCACAGAATCACATCAATATAATTTATCTGAAAATTACTTTAAAGTTTCTGTATTCTCTACTGAATTATTTCCCCAGCTGAGGGTAAAAAAACAGATCACTTTTAAAGGTAGACTAGCAAAACAGTCACTATATATTCAGTTTCCTTTGACTTGTAACTGATGTTCTTGCCCCCCTAATGTCCTTACCTGAGTATCTCCAATGCTTACCCTTATTTACAACCTCTGTAGTCTTCTTGTATCATTCTCGTAGGAGCGGGACAATGGTGGAACTGAGGGAGCTTTCCAGAAGAGAGTTAAAACAAAAAAAATTAAACTCATTACAGTTCAGTGGCACCATGAAGGCAGAGACATGGGGTACACCTCATGCACAGCCCCCAAAGGCTGCTGTGCTGCACATCCACAAAAGGCAAGAGACAGCAGTGCAGCATGGGACATACAGTGGTTACTGAAAAATTAAGTCACTCGAAAGTATTAGTCAGTTCATGACAAATGCTACATACACATTGATATTGTTATTATTATTATTATTGTTACTATTATTATTATTACTTTATCCTTTAAAGCCCTACTTTAATTGATAAAGGAGTATATTATTAGCTGGGTAACCCATATGAAAAATCCGTTCGGCTGAAAAAACCCCGATTAATAAATATAAGAGGAAGAGCGGAGAATGTTTTTTTCTCGCTGTCCGGGCCGGTTCCTGGGGTGCTGGCTGCGCCCCAGGCTCCGGGGCTGCAGTGGCGCGGGGTCCCCGCGCGGCGGCGCTGCCCGCCCGCCCAACGGCGCCGCCGGGAGCCGCGGGCCGGGCCCGGAGCGTCCTCGGGGGGAACGGGAAACCCGCCCGCAGGGAAGCGGGTGTGGCCTGGCGGGTGAGAGCCCGTCTGTGGGACACGAGCAGCTACAGCTGTGTGAGGCACCTGAACGCCGCGCGGAGCTCATGGCTCCTGGCTGGCGCCGCGGTTGGCAGCTGGGCGCGGAACCGGCCCCTGCAGTGCCCGGCCGGGCGTGCGGAGCGAGGCGGTACCGCTGGTGGCCTGTCCCCACGAACGCGCCGCGTTCTGCTGGCAGGACACGAACAGCCCAAGCTCAGGGATGGTGTCCCCTTCCCCCGGTCACTCCGGCGCCATGGGAGGCTTCCCTTTAGCCAGGCACAGCCTCGAGTGTCTCAGAAAGCCTGGCAAGCTTCTGCTCTGGCTGAAGGACGGGGGCCTGCAGAGGAGCCTGGCTCCCTGGCCACCGCAGGGGAGTGGTCTTCCCCAGAAACACGTTTTGACAGCTGAATTTTCACCCAAAAACTTGCTAATAAAGGGGTCAGAGTGGCTTAGTAAATTCATGTTTCTTTGCACCTAATAGTGCTCTCTGTACTCTGTCCCCAGGACCTTCCTTCTAAAACATACTTTTTCTTGTGGTACAGTAAGAAGCTCACTTTTGTAAAAGGGTGGGGCCTGAGCGCTGCCCTGAAACTGCACTTGCTGCAGAGAAAAGGCACCAGAGCCCCAGCAAAATCTCTGGAGAGATCACATCAAAACATCTCTGGAAGGCCTGCATGTGCAGGGCTCGATGTGAAGCACTGACAGAGGGCACAGGCAAGCTGAGAAACAGGGCCAGACCATGCATGTGGACAGGGCAGAAAGATTTTTAAATTCCCCAAAAAAGGTGGTCAGACACTGGAAGAGATGTCCAAGGTTTCTGTGGTATCTCTGGGAGATTTTCAGCAGTTCAGCTGGCCCCGATCTTGAGCAACTTGATCTACTTGTGAAGCTTCGAGTAGGAGACTGGCCAAAACGACCTCCTAGAGGTCCTTGTCAGCCTAATGTTTTCTATGATTCTCCGATTCAGAAAAAAAATCAGTATCAAGGGGTAAGTGAATCAGAGGGAGCCCTTAAAGTATGTGAAAGGAGCTGTGAGGCCTCAGCAGAGGCATTTTTGCCCACTGTTTGGTGGGGCCAAAGGCAGTAACACTGTTGCCTGTAAGTCCTGCTCTGACTCATCCCGGGAGACATTTCTGCAAGGCACGGCAGAAAAGGAGAAGTGACTGCTGAGCCCCGAAGGGGGGTGGGGAGGGGAGCTGGCCCCATGGAAGCTCAGAACAGGGAATTTTAGTCTTACTCATCATATTATTTTTGTATTTGGGTTTTCAGATGTAAAGCTCAGTATTTCTGTCAGCATATTAACTCTGTGTGCACCTCAAGTTTGTCCACTAGCTCCAATGACTCCTTTTATGCCTGATTCCATGCACAGACACATAACTTCCAGCTGGGAGCTCAGTCTGACACTTTACTAGTATTTGTAAGGAGCTGCCTGGTCAGTGCTGTTTAATCTGGGCAGAATTCAGTGTCATTCTAGAGGAAGAAGAAAAAAAGATGGGCCTGGTCTGGGAAAGAGAAAGCCAGAGATCAGGTTAGGGCAAATGAGTGAAATGTGACAGATGAGAACAATGTGGCAGGTGAGAAAACATGAACAATAGATGATTTTCAAAAGTAAGAATGGAGATTCATGCTGATTTACCTCATCTTGACAAGTGTAAGCAAGAAATTGAAGGGAAATCTATGCGATCATGGAAAACAAACAATGCTGGAAGGTCTAGCAGAATCTAAACCTCTAGCAGAAAACCAGCATGTGTTTGTTCCTCACTAGAGTTTCAGACTTAAATAGTGAGGTCACAATACTATCCTACCAAGCTGGATATGTGTTTTGTGTTTGATACAGAGTTGTCTATGTCTTAGCTCTAAATGTAGTTAATGATGGGTTCTGACCATGAAAGAAGGTTTCCTTATGTTTTTCAGTGCTCAGTAATGAAAACCTGATTTCTATAACCTAGCACATCTTCATGTCTCCAGGGCAGAGACCCAGCTCTGGTTCCTGCCCTTCAGCTGGCAGAGGACAGGCTGCAGTTGTGTATGCATGTTTCAGTATCAGTGCTGCAGGCATACACATACTTCATAACCAACATTCACACTTCCAGGCTCTGCACAGCATGTGATCTACATCCCTCCCTAGTGAGGGCCATATTCTGAATGCTGATGCCAAGAGTCACACTCTCAGCTGCTGCGAGCAGTGAGGCCTGTGCTGTCACTCACCTTGATTACTGTAGGCTCCACACTGTACAGAGCTGCTGACTGTAAGTGGAGGAGCCATCACTTGGCAGAGCTATGAGAGTAGTGGTTGTAAGGTGTGGTGTGAAGAGAAGGTTTAAATATCAGGCCTCTGTAATGAGGGGGTTGGTTGTAATGAAGGATCTCCAAAGCCACTACTATGGTTCAGAACAATGCCTACCTCAAGCCAACAGAGACAGAATTACATTTCTCAGGTTCTTAAATTCAAGGTGATCAATTATTAGCATTGACCACTCAAATGTAAAGTGCAGTTATTGCAACCTAGTCCAGTCTTCTTCTAATGAGGAAGTCACAACAGTGCAGAGATCAGGGGTTTACAGTCTCCTTCCAGACTCTTGATGAATCTGTGCTGTCTCCATTTGGGTAAAACACAGAACTACTCAGGTTGGTACAAATAGCTCTGTAAGAAGACCTAGGAGGACATCTCCTGCTGTGTTTCAGTCTGACATCCTGCATTATGAAATAAGTTCTCAAAGACGGAAGAAAACTGTGAGATTAGGGTTTTTCCATTTCTGTTTGTCTAAGGTGACAGAAGTTGTATAAAGCTGGCACTAAAAAAAGTGCAATTGATAGCTAAGTTCATCTGAGGTACTCAAAGTAGGTGGGGGAAGCCCTTTTTTTTCTTTTCTAGTTGACAAAGAAGCCAAGGACTGAAGTAATAGTGGGAGAGTCACAGGCAAGACTGAAACTTAGTGGCAGACATTATGGAGGAGGATTCAGAAGAAGAATAGCAAAGGGAATTGTCACTGAATCACAGCTAACATTCATAAGAACATGTCACCAATAATCCGAGGAAACTTGATGTTTTGGTTAAACAGAACAATTCACATGCAACATCAAGATGAGCAATCCAGTACACAGCAATGGTTTCCTGGTGCTATGATCAAGGATAGAAATCTACAAGCATGAGTCAATTTAGCAGAGAATCAACAGGTCTAGTAGAAGAAGGAACAAGCAGCTTGGGGCAAGAAAGATTGTGAGAGTCCAACACAAAGTAAGCCTTAGGAGGAGAAAATTGGCATGAAGGCATAGCATCTCAAAGATAAGGTCTGTAAAACTGATCTTATTTGGATAGAGGTGGTATCAGATACAATAGTGATAAAGATAGCTGAGGAAAGTTGTGAGACACAGTACTGCCAAATCCCTTTTCAACCCACAACTTCATACTAGGTGTTTTGTATTTCATCTTTGTTTGTGTTCTCAGAAGCCAAACCTCTTGGCATAGCAAGAGGTCCCATGAAATCTCAGTCTCTCTTTGTTTCAGAAGTTTTTAATTAGGCAGCTTGGAAAATTTTGAAACATGAAACTGACAAAATTGAAAAAAACTGAATGCAAAAATAAGAACCCCAAAATAATATTTCAATGATCGAAAAATGTTTTAACAAGCCATGACATTTTTGGGCTCATCCCATGTTTCTGAACATCACAAATTTTGCACTATCAGAAATGGGCTATGCTCTGAACACTGTGTGTTTTTTCCCAGGTCAGGCATTTATTTACACCATGGTTGGCAGAGCCAGTGGCCCCACAAAGATCACAGATCCTGAGTTTGAAAGTTTATCTACCACCCTCATTACTTGCTTCTACCACAGACCCCTTCTCAGCAGTCTGGAGCTTTGCTCCCCTAATGCTGGGCTTGTCCTACACAGCTGCCCACCCCTGATAACACAGCTGAGGAGCCCAGAGGAAGTTGTACAAGATGCTTTTGTTGACACTCCTTCCCGCATAGACCATCTCCCGTCTCCTTTGTTACTGTAAATTGACATCAGAGCTGCTGAATCATGATAGGGGAGTCACAAAAATGTTATTTATGTTGTGGAAACAAGGCCCCCTCCCTCTCATTGTTTCCTGCCTCTGTCAAAATGGAGTCACTGATTTTTGTCCTAGCTCCTCCTTCACCGGCACTTGAGATGAAGTTCTGAGTTCTCCTCCTTTGAGTGGGATAAAATCCATGTACAGACACAACCAAGATTTGATTCTGGCCTGTGAAAAGATAGCCTTGCTGAGCAGACACTGTGTGGACAGCTCACCATGGAAAGCCATTTGGTACCAGTTTCTAAGAGATTTGCCTACAAGGTCAGAGCCCCAAGGGAGATTTTCAAATGAACCACTGTGCGTTTGAAAAGCTGATCTCCCACACAGAGGGTTTAGTTGGACTACAAAAATATTTTGTTAGCATACTTAGCTGCAACAAGATTTATTCACAAGCCTGTAGATGGAGCTGAACTATGGTTTGCCTCTTCAGCCCTGTAACAGAGTTCCCAAGAACGTGGTGTGGAGGAGAGAAAACGGTGGGTGCAGTGTCTGGAAAGAGGTGCGTGGAACCAGATGTATTGGTAGCTTTAGACATCATAGAAAGACACAAGAAGGACATAAAAAAAAGACAAGAGAGAGGCAGGAGGAGACACTGATGACCAGGGACAAGAAGTTACAAAACATTAAAAATAGGCAGGGAACAAGGATAAGTTATGTCAAAGGGGAAGCCTGAGAGGCCTGGCAAAATACAAGGAGAGGAAGAGATCATTAGCAAACTGTCCAAAAATTTCATGATGATCAAAATTTTCTGTGTATAAAGGCATAAGCATTTAAAAGTTTTATGTGCAGATAAATACTTTTCAAACCCATATTTTCATAGCCCAGTCAGATTAAACTTTCCTACTTTAAAGTAATACACAGGCCCCACACAGAGTTGCCAGAGTATTCAGGGGACACTTCCAGACTTTTACTGTACAAAAAATTTACCAGGATAAAACACCTATTGATGTCTTGCAGAAATTAAATTTAAAACTACAACATCAGTTATAAAAATCTAGGAAAATTCACAAATTAATGAATTTAATGCACAAATGAAAAGAAAGTTGTAATTTCTTTTGCCAGAATCCTATTCCTCTGCTGTTCTCTTCCAAATTCTTGTTTTCCAGCCAACTAACAAACAGACAAGGTTGCACTCTAAAAGAAAATATGGAAAAGCAATAGAAATTTCAGTTCTTAATTTACTGAGTCTTCCCCACTAACTATGACTCACCCTAAGATTGTCAAAATGCATAATGAATTCAAAATAACAAAATAACAAATTATGACATAATGTAGCCAACACAAATCATTGACTTTTAAGGCATCACAAAATTGTTATTGTTCCTATTATTGTAGAAGTAGGTGAGAACAGCATTTGGCTGAAATTGTACCTGTGCAAAAAAAAAATATTGTACCCTAGTTGGAAATGAAAATGTGAGTGACAGAACCTATAAAAGAAATTATTGGAGAAAAAAGAAGATAAATCAAAAAAAATATGCTACTGAATTAACATTAACTGTATGACTTAGGTCATGTGATTTTTTTTTTTTTTTAACAACAAATGAAATCATCTTTCTTGCTCAATTCAGCTGCCATTGTTTGGCTCATAACACACTAAAACAGGACAAAATTTAAAATACTTGCATAGTCATTACCAAGTGTCTAGTTAAAAACAGACTATAAAACTCTGCATAAACTTCCCTATCATGTGCTTTATGTTTTTCATCGTTTCAAACATATCCATCCCAATTCTATTGAGAAAACATCCTGTTGTACTACTGTTATACAAATGTTTATAGAACTGTGCTGAAATATCACTGGCTGTTGAACTGCAATCCCTTTGCTATCGTTAACCTATGCTAAGTAAAGTTGACACCACTTTTGCCACTGCATTTCCATTAAATGTAGGGCAGATTCAAGACCAAGTGGGTGATTTGTGCTCCATACCTGATAAAGGGTGAGTGGCAGCAAGGACAGAGGGATGAAGTCCTTCACTGGACTTTTTTTTCCTGGACTTGCATGGAGTTTAAGGTCTGTAGCACAGTTTCAGCTGACTTTTCATTGTGGTAATGCTGGTATTGCTGCTTTTTTTATTTTTTAATTAAGAGATCTCAAAACACTTAATTCTTCTTTAGACACAGTGTTTTACTTCAAATAAAGCACTAAACATGTGCCTGCCATGACCAAGAGGGAAAATAAAGGCATAGAGGGTGCAAGTGGCCAGCTAATGAGTCAAGGAGTCAGAAAATTAACTCAATATCCTAGATTACAAGCCAGACCCTAAACAGTGGAGCATATTCTCCTCTGCCAGCATTTGCTATTTCATTTTCTTTCATGAAATCTACCTTTCCAGGAATGTAATTCAGAGGTTACAGTTAGCTAAAGTGACATTTCTGCAAGTATTTGGAGACTGAAAGAGAGCACCAAAGTAGTAGGAGAGGTGGTCAGGGAAAGAACATGGTGATGGCCACATCATCTGGCTTTAATACAAAGATAAGTAAAGACAAAAGAAAATTTTAGGGGTTTGAAGAGTGATATTATTGGAAGAAGCAGATTAGTCACCTTTCATGTTGGGGAGGAGTTATTTACAGCCCTTTGTTTTCCACACGTTTTGCTGTTGGACTTTGATAGAAAACACGTGGTTTCTATGTTTAACAATATGGAGAAGATGACAGACTGGGCTTAAGAGCCACACGAGTCTTCAGACCTCTGATTTCGCCAGTGCAATTAGTTGTTTTCCAGCTGCAGCTCTTCAAAAAACATCCACTGTGTATCTTTGGTAGTTTATAATAGGGTAAAATAAAAGGTTTTAAATTTGGATTGAATATTCTTCCCGTCTGAGTTGCCATGAAATTTATCCAGCTATGCATGCAACATTTACTTTGGATTTTTCCCTCAATTAATTTGAAATTGATCATATTATGAGCAGGAAATCAGGGTGGCCCAAGTATAGACTTGTCACAAAGTCTCTGAAATTTGAGCTTGTGTTTATCAACTGTTTAATACTCTCCATTCCTGAGGGACTGAGAGAATAAGCAGATGGTCTGCAAAGCAAAACTGTAGTATTTGAGACTTGATGGGAGCTGTGCATTTTGGCCAAGAGACATGTACATCTTGCTATTAATTTCCTCTAAAAATTAAGACACGCATCCATCACTCAATGAAAGGGCTGCAAAACAGCTGTTCCTAGACATCATATGCCTATCCTAGGATGGGTTTTGTCATTAATTAAACTGCTGTAGAACAACATAGGAACAATCATTACCTGGATAACACTGAGCAAAATAGTAGCTTGACAGGTCATTCAAATACAAAGAATAGGCCTATTTCTGTTGCATGATGGAGGCAAGTTCAAATTAGAAAAGGTGAGGCAGAGACTGACATCTGTAAAGGCCTTTTGTCTGAGAGTCTATTTAAGAAGCACAAAATCTTAAAGCTACCCACATGTGTCATGGAGGAGCTGCTTTTTCAAAGTCTGCTAAAAGAGGGCTGGCCGTGCTAACAGACAAGGAGATGGTCTCAATGCACTAATGGTTCTTTCCATCCAAATTTCCTGTGCGTGTCACAGCTGCTGATCTGTGCAGCTGTCTCTGGTGGTTTAGGGTTTTTTTTGCCTACCCCATCTCATCTTTATAGACAGTTTATCATTTTATGCTGTATATCAGGGAAGTGAAGAGTAAGAAATACTATTCTGATTTCTGCAACATATTGATTGTGAAACCCTCAATGGCCGAGTATCTGTCCTCTTTGTTAGTGATTAAATAGTAAATACCAACACATTCTTACTCAGACAAAATGTTACCCATGGGCTTTAGATTTTCCTTTGTTTCCTCTTTGTTCTCCAGGCTTGTACAGTCAGGGATTTATCCCTTGCCAAAGGCTTTAGAAGGTCCCACTCTGCTGAACTCCAATATGTACCTCTCTTCCCCCTATAGAGGTGAGTTACAGAGAATGCATAAAAAGGTAAAACAGTTTCCCTACTTATTTGTGGGGTCCAACAAATTTCAATTCACATGTGGGGTGATGTGACTGTGTAGTAATGGAACTTTAGAGAGGCTGCTGCCAGCAACACATATATATCCGGGTGCAATACAGATTGTCCCCGGGGACTGGGGGGACACTGGTTTTAGTCATGGGTGCCTTCCGGCGGACTGGAGCAGGTGCTATCACCCTCTGATTCCTTCAGCTTTCTCTCACCTCATTCAGCAGTTGTTAGTCAAATTCACTTCTCATCACCCAGAGGTAAAGACAACACCTTGGCACAAAACAAAAAACGACTGATGAAAAGCCCCTCCTGAGCACTCCAAAGCTCACACACTGGCAGGGAGTAGATTGGCACTGGTTTGTGAGAGTATTGCTCCATGATTGTTAGTCCTTGTACTGCCCACTCATCTTATGTTCATGTCATCCTCCTTTTCCTGTTCCATTCTTTGGGTACAGAGACCCCAGTTGCTGAGTGTTGCCTCAGTGTAAAATAACACGTGGTGCTTGTGGTGTGGGAAGGAAGCTGGCTGTGAGAGATAAAGGTCTGAGGTTAAGAGCAGACCGACTGTTATGCTCCTGGGGCTTTGCTGCTCTTTGTATAACCTTAGTGTGGCCGAGTGATACAAGTCAGCACTACCTTTTTTGATAAAATCCATCTACCAGAGGCAAGCAGCAGCCATACCTCCACATCTTTGTGTAGTTTATTACAGTCCTGGTGTTCCAAAGGGTCTGGATGGGTCAAAGGTTAGTTTTCCACTATATTACTGGAAGACAGCGACCAAGTTTGGTTGGGGCTCGGAGACTTAGGAAATAAACTGAAGGAAAAAAATGTATCGGGGAACTTGCAAGAAACAAAAGCCTTCAGGGAAATTCCAAGATTGCCAAAGTAAAGAATAGTCGCTGAGAATGTTTGTGCAAAACCACCATCTTCTTCCTTCCCACAAGGATTAGTACAACTCACTTTGAAAGAGAAAGAAAGAATCAAGAAAGCAAGAAACATTTCACCCAGCTGTCCCACTCTGCAAAGCCCCACTGCTCTACTTCACCCAAAGCAGCAAGTAGAAATGCAAAATCATGCCATTTGTGATCTACAGAAACAAAGCTCAGTGTTTGCATGGGTGGGGGAGAGAGACAGTCAAGCTTATCACCAACTGGAAAAAATGCCAAATAAAAATGCTTTGGTTGCTCTTTAAAACTTTTTCCTTTTTAATTTTTTTTTCTCTTTGTGCAAACTTTCATTATTTTTGTTCACAGGAAATACAAATCCTAAATGAAGCTTCATTACACATAACAATAGAGATTGAGCCATAGTTTTGAAGACTAGAGAACAAAAGTAATGGTTCTGGAAGGTGATGAACCAAAACCAATCTTTAGCTCTTCAGTGGAAAACAATAATTAAAAGTCAGGAACTATGGAAAAAACATAGAATATTTGATTTGATCTCCTTCAAGTGTTTCTTAGCCTATCTTAAGAAAAATCTTCTACCTGACTTTCTGAAGTTCTATGCAGTAAAGAAAAATCTTACAGTCCTGAGTGCTACAGAGTAAGCAAGGGTGGGTTTACCAGGCAGGTCTATGAAGCTGCGGTCTCTTCTTTTGCAATGTCCAGGGCACAACAGACATTGTCCTTAGACAACCTTGTCCAACCATTCTGTCATCTGATTCAGACTCAAGCTGACTGCTCAAAGGGAAAAAGTACTGTGGGCATCTGCATAACTGAAACCTGAGGCAAGCAGAATGTTAAATAAGTCTAGAACTGCTAGAAATTTTCACAAAGAAGGGAAAAAAAAATCTTCTTTTTCTCTGAGGTCAGCTCTGTCCTGAACATCGCTCTGGCTGTGTCACATAATCCTGACATAAGGAAGTTACTCCAGCTAACAAAATTTGGTGCACCCAGAATAGAATTGACATGTAGAAACCCTGTAATTCAAAACACAGAGTTTGCATATTTTAGGTACTGATTTTGTTAAAGCTAATAAAGCACACCTGATACTACAAAATTCTTTGTAGATCATATTCAGCTCTGAAGATTTTACTATTTATTGGTAAAATGTCTACTAGTCTAAATGTTCCGACAAGGGCAGGTGAAATCAACAGAAAAAATCAACTGTGAAAATCAAGTCTGAAGCGTGTAAGAGGAGAACAAACTGTTGGCCTTTCACACTGTAGAAACTGTAGGTAGTGAAATTTAACAAAATTATGCTTCAATTGATGTCATAAAAATATGCTTCGACTTAAGATTGAATTGATAAATTGATGGATAAAATATATGTTATGATGAAAGTGATAAAATTGTGTTTTGAGGTTCCAGCCTTCCTTTTGTTTTTCTCTTTCTCCATGGTTCCAATTATTTTTTTGGTCTCTCAGTTTTGTCAATGAATACAAACAAACAAACAATGGAATGACCAAATAAATCTGAAACATATTTCATAAAAGGAGATCTGAACAGTTCTATCTTAGCAAAATTAGGTAATGAGGAGTTAAAAGAAGCTGCTGACTGGTATTTTCACCAGTAAAGATACCAGGAAAACAGAGTAAAAACCTTGCCAGTGAATTTAAGAGAACAAATGAAGGGACAGGATGAAGTGTGCAGGGTGATTTTTAAATAAAAACCCAGATGGGTTTGAAGTAAGAAATGTGTGTTAGCACAGAGCTGCTGGAGAAACGGTGCTTCCTCTTCCTCTCAGTGAAGGTCCATAAATCAAAGCATTTATGGGCTTTACTTTTAAGGCCTCCATACTCTTGGTAGCAAGAGCTGAAAGGAAAACCAGAGGAGCCAGCTCAGAGACTGCCCAGGCAGAGCCATAGGCAGGAGGAATAGCAGCATCTTGCAACTTTGAAAAAGTTCTCTCTGAAAAAACAGTAAGAAGTAATTGATTGAAATCCCATAAAATCCTACTAATGTAGCCTCCTGTAGGATAGATTTTTTCTCCAAGTCACTTACCATGTCCATATTTTAAAGACTTTTCATTTTCCAATCTGCACCCACATGATGCAGTTTAACACAATATCTATTACACAAATCTTTGTCCACAGAGGGTGTCTTTCTTCACTTTTGACTTGCAAAGGGCAATGTCAAATCCTATAAAATCAATGCTTTCTCCAATGAGAGACATGAAAAAGTCTGACAACAGGAGTCTGACAGTTTGCAAAGTGCTTAAAACTCACTAGTCCTGAACACTTTCTGGGTTTATTTGCATAAAATGCACCACTTTCCCTCTATTTTTTGCCTCACACATCAGATTATTTTCATACTGCATATTAGACCACTAATAAGGCACAAATTTCAGAGAGCATGATCTAGTCTAATAAGCACACAGAGTTTAGGACTGAAACCCCCTGGCTTCCCACATCATCTCCATTAGCTTTATGTTTTAGTGCAATGACAATTAACAATAATGTGTGATTTTGCCACCCAGACTTAAATTTCTATCTGCAGAAGTTAATAACACTCAGTTTGGACAGCTCATAAGGAAAAAGTAAATGTCAATAAATGCTAAGCACAAAACAGTCTTAGACAAATCATCAGAACTTCAGAAAGAAGCTGAAAGCCAATTGTGAGTTGTAGTGAAAGTTGAATAAAATAAATGAGGAAGAACTGGTGGAATATTTTTTTCTAAATGTTTGGTTTCCATGTGGAAATCCAGTATGTATTTTCACAGTAAAAGACACTATAATAATCTCTTCCTTGCTCAGAATAGGCTAATTTTCATCTTTATAGAGCTAGGAATTCCAGAAGTCCAGCCTTAAGGACATGCATGATATTCCCATATTCCCAAAGGTACAGAATTCAATGCTGACCTCAAATTTTAGTGAGCCAGTGGTTTTTTTTCTTTCTTTTTTTTTTTTTTTAGTATCACACTGATAAGACATATCTTGAAGTTTAAGTGTATGCCAATTTGCCGTCCCACCAAAAAAAAAAATTGCAAAACTCTCCATGCAAAATCCACAAGTGTGTGAACCAGGACATTCTAGTAGAAACAAACAGGATCAATCTACATTTTGCTTAGCCTGATACCTAAAGAAATGGTAACTATCATAATTTTCAGGAGAAAAATACATGACCAGCATGGCAGAATTCTATCCAGTAAACTTCAAGTTTTG
>VYZP01036138.1:5993-42355 GCA_013400635.1 Hypocryptadius cinnamomeus
CCTTTCCTTTCCTTTCCTTTCCTTTCCTTTCCTTTCCTTTCCTTTCCTTTCCTTTCCTTTCCTTTCCTTTCCTTTCCTTTCCTTTCCTTTCCTTTCCTTCCCTTCCCTTCCCTTCCCTTCCCTTCCCTCCCTGCCCCACAGGATGTTGTGCTTTGGGCTGGGTTTGATGATTGTAATGAAAATTTACCGGGCACAAAATCTATTCGTTCAGCCTTTCACAGATGAAATCTCACTCTTGAAAATGAGATTTTTGTTTCATTAAAAATTAATACCTTCCCCACAATGGGTATTTTAACTTCCGTAGTAAATGATGATTCCATTTCAAACCTGTGCCTATGCTGGGCTTCCTTCATAATTAAAAAATGCTCATTCAGCTGTTCCAGGTAACTGGGGTTTGTATTTGAGCAAAATGTGTTTTACAAGACTAAACAGAAATATTTTCATTTGCTGAGAAAAACCCAAACCACAGAAAAATCTATTTTGTGCTTCCATTTCCATCCTCCCCACACAGTTTGTATCAAGGTGTGTGGAACCTCCTACTCTAGAGCAGGATTTACTCAAGAGTTACAACAAGCTGATGCTGGGGATGGCAGAGTCACTCCTGGAGCTCGGGCAGAAGGAGACTTTGCTGTCATGGTGGGTTTTGCTGGATGCCTTCCCATTAGGAAGGCAAAAATTGCAGCTTTGGAATGACTGCAGAGTAAAGAGAACCACTAAAAGATGTGGTGGTTATTTTTGTGGGAATTAGTAAGTGAATGTTCTAGAGTAATTTAAATTTCAGCAGTTCTGAGTGATGGTATCATTTATTTTTTCTTGGTGTCGTTGAACTGTATTTTCCTAAAATCGCAGCTTAAGGTTTGCAAAGGCTCTGTTAAACCCATCAGGGAAGGGATGCAAGGAAACAGAGCTTTTCCTCACCATTTCCTGCATGCATCTTGGCAGGGGAAGGTTTGCAATAGGATTTTTGCGAATTACCCCTGATGGTGTCTGTGGGGTCGCTGCGGCCTTGTCTTCTGCTGGACTTGAGGAGAAATGTTTGAACTGGTCTAATTAAAGCTGGAATGAGCTATTCCCTGCGCTCCCAGTGCTCGCTGAGGCTGCTGGGGAGCCTTGTGCCATCATCTTTCTCTCTTTCCCTGCTCTCATTCAGCGTTTGAGTGGATGGTGGCTGGGGAAACAGCGAAGTCCCTCAGGGACGTCGCTCTGTTCTTGCTGAAATTACAAGCACAGAGCTGCCTGGGCATGAACATGTAGTGTTTACTCTGCCAGTATGAATACAAATAGTCTTATTATAAGAGATTCTGTACCCAAAGACCACCAAAAAAAAAAAAATTAGGAGATTTTTTTTAACCCTTGGTAGACTTTGTTGTGCTCGGTCTGTAAGGAAATCACGTGGCTGTTGTGGTGTGTGGAGTGTTGGTATTTAAATTAATCTGGTCTGATGTGATCTGTCAAATGTCTTCTTGCCCAGAGGGGTTGTAGAGGTTGTGGGCTCCCCATCCTTGGAAGTGCCCAAGGCCAGGTTGGATGGGCTTGGAGCAGCCTGGGGTAGTGGAACGTGTCCCTGCCATGGCAGGGGTGGCACTGGATGGGCACTGAGGTCCCTCCAACTCCACAGTGGAGTCTGCCCCAGAGATCCAGAGCTGGTCCCAGTGAGCTGACCGACAGGTGAAATAGGAACTTCTCAGGGAAATGTGAGATTTTTACTATTATTTTTCTTTCTTGCCGGCAAAAGGTGCTGATTCTCTGAATTCAAACTCGTTGGAGAGATTGCCCATTGTGTTTTCTAGTGAAGAGGAGATATCTGCTGGGAATTGCTGTCTGTGGTAAAGGTTGTTGTTGTTGTTGGGTACATTCAGGTCTCCTTGTTTTGGATCAGAGGCTCAGAGCCATTCCCACACTCCAGTGGGAGCCTGGCACTGGGGGATCAGGGCTTGGCCTTCCTGACAGTCGCATTTCCTCCGTGTGAAAAGGGTCAAGACACTCTTGCTGTTACAGCATTCAGCTGAGCTGAGTGCCCTGAGTGTCTGAGCTGATTGGGGGAATTGAGAAACCAGCATAAAATCCTGGAGATTTGTGGGCAGCGTGTTCAGCCAGAGCTGCAATCCCTGCTCTGACAGGGGCAGGGCAGGAGCTCCAGCCTGGGGTTCTCCCTGTCCTCACAGAGATTGCAAGCAGCATTTTGGGCAATAATCTGTGTTTTCAGGAAAATCTTGAGGTCTCAAGGCTTCTCCCAATCCCTGAGGTTTTTCTGGTAGCTCAGGACCACTCCCCTCACCCACCACGCCTTGCAGTAATTTGCTCTTTGGTGTGGTCTCAACAAAAAAGCCAAGGAATTAATGGACTGTGAAAATACAAGTTGCTCTTTATTCCTAGACTGCTCTGGCTGCTCCAGAGCAGAGGGTCCCAGTCCTTGTGCTGCTGGCCCTGCCCTGCCCTGCCCTGCCCTTGGGGCACAGCACCATCACTAACAGGGCCTTTTCCCAGCCTCTCACCCTCCAGAGGACACCTCTTTTTCCACTTTGTCACAGAATGCCAGTCTGGTTTGGGCTGGAAGGACCTTAAACCTCATCCTGTTCCATCCCTGCCGTGGGGCTGTGTTAAAATGGGGAATTCTCTGAAAGAGTTGGGAATGGGGTGAGCACAGAGCAGTTCAGGAGTGTATCCACCACCGTGTAAATCACAGTGCTGGAGACAAGACCTGGAGCACAGTGACACCCCCTCCAAAGCCCAGGGCTTTGTTCCCCAGATTAGCATATTAGCACAAATCTCAGTGTGAAAAGGTAATTCCCTCAGCCCCTTGCAGAACTCAATATATTCCTTGTCAGTCCTGAGCTGGGCATTGGGATGCTTTTCTATAGCACTTTATGTATTTTGACTACAATTTCCCCTGATCCTCTGGCACCAGGAAAGCACCAGCTGCTGATAAGACCCAACTAATCTTCAAGGACAAGGAGAAAGTGATGTAAGGAGGGCCTGCAGCAACACCCCACATCCCCCTTCATCCCTCTCCCGGTGCCATGGAAAATGTGTCATTTTCCCCACTGGCACTAGATGTCACAGTTTTTCCTCCTCAGTAGCACGAGGATCAGAAATAATCCACAATCACCGCTGCTTGCTGGAGCTTTGGCTGCAGCACCTTTCCTGGGTAGCTGGGAAGGTTTGGCCAGGGGAAATTCAGGATGGCAGAGGCTCCTGGAATGCTGCTCTGGTGGCTTTCTGGATTGCCAGAGGCGGAAAGGTGTAGCTAATGCATTTTATACAAGCACAGCTTAATCGTTGAGCTGCATGTTCTGCTTTGTCACCCCCTGTTCCTGCATTTTATGGCAGGCACAGGGAATTAAAACAGCAGCGAGAGCTGCAGATTTCTTGGAGGGTTTTCAAATCCCCAAATCCAAGCCTTCCAGGAACAGGGATGGAAGAGGTGGCACAGTTTTATTCTCTATGCTCTTTTTTTCAGTTTTATTCTCAGTATTTATGCTCAGTTTTATCCTCTATGCTATAGATGTTTGAACAGGTGTATGTGGGTCACTGGATACTGTGGGCAGGAATGTTCTTGCCCACAGGAAAGCTCCTGATGAAGGTTGTCTGTTGCTCTCTGTAATTTATCTTTACCCATCTGTAACTTCAGGAGGAATTTCCCCATGGAAAGGGTGGTCAGGCACTGGAAGGGGCTGCCCAGGGAAGTTTGGAGTCCCCATCCCTGGAGGTGTCCAAGGAATGACTGGATGTGGCACCCTGGTCTGGGTGACAAGGTGGGGATGGGTCACAGGTCGATGATCTTGGAGGTCTTTTCCAACCCTGGGTGGCTCTGGGATTCTGTGACACCTTTCCCAGAGCTCTTGGTGTCATGCTGGAGCTGTTCCCTCCCATTGCTCAGATCGTGCCAGCGTGCTTGGCTGGGCTGCCACCACCACGCTTGGATTGCTGAGGGACACCTTTTCCAGAGCCAAGAAGGAATCCTGGGTTTTGGCACTCCACCCTGTTCAAGGCACAGACCTGGAATGCCTCTGGCAAGCCATTTGCACTCTGCCCTTTTCCTGGGAGCTGGTTCATGCTCCAGGTGAAACTTTGAAAGCTCTGCACAGTGTAACTGCAGAGAGTCACTCTTTTAGGTCTGAAGTTCCAGGCAACTGGTGATGAAATCCCAAAATTGCTGCATCTGCACCAAGTAAATATCCACATTCAGCTTTCCAGATTTGGATGTAAATGGATAAAATGAAGCCTGGCCTTCAGTCCCCAGGCTCAGCACCATCCTGGAGTGAGGGAAGTAGAATAAACCAGCACTGATCTCTTCTCTCTGGTGTCCAGTGACAGGACCTGAGGGAGCAGCTGGAGCTGTGCCAGGGGAAGGTTTGGGTTGGATATCAGGAAAAGGTCCTGCCCCCAGAGGGTGGTGGAGCACTGAACAAGCTCCCCAGGGAGTGGTCAAGGCTGCCAGAGCTCCAGGAGTGTTTGGACAACGCTCTCGGGGATGCACAGGGTGGGATTGTCAGGGTGTCTGTGCAGGGCCATGAGTTGGACTGGATGATCCCTTCCAGCTCAGGATATTCTGTGATTCTGTTGGGCTGTGCTTCTCCAGGAATTACAGAACTTGCCAGAAAGAGGCTGAAAAGCTCCCTCTCTCCAGCACCAGCTGCCAGTGGCATTGGCTCCCCTCTGCTCGGAGCCTGCCGTGCTTCCCGGAGGGAGCCTGGGATCGGCTCCTTCCCCGTTCCCCTCGGTGCCTGCTGTCAACAGCTCTGCCTGCCACCGGCAGTCAATTTGGAACTGCATCAGTGTGTGTATTACTGTTCCCATCGATAGTGCAATTAATGTTGAAGTCAATTTTGGTGTTAATTTTAGGCCATGATTAGTGTTGACACTGGGTGTCAAACGAGCGGCGTTTACGAGCGCCGGGGAAGCGCCGTTCGTTAGCGCGCCCGTTTTACTGGCTCTTAATGCTTCCATTAAGGCCAAGATGGAGTGGGAGAAGGTGTGTGTAAAATTATACATCTGAAACTTGGGTGTCATCTCCGTGTGTCTGCGGGGCTGGGGCCGTTCAGGGAGCAAATGACAGCTGAGCACTGAATCCTAATCACAGTTTGGAGCATCAGAAATAATGATCACTTCTGATCGGGGCTTGTGAATAATTCATCCCCTTTGATTTTCACGTGCTGCCCACTGATACTTTTCAAACCAAATGTGTTCCTACAGGAGAATAATGGTCCCACTTCTTATGGAAATACCAGGGCACAAATCATTTTGCCAACATAAAAACAGTTAAATAAGACGGTTCCTGCTTTTATTTTTTCTCCGCCTCTTCTTCACTCCTGGGTGTGCTGGGAATGGAGCCGTGGCAGGAGCAGCACTTCCAAACTGTGCTGCCTCTTCAAAAGAGCCAGTTCCAAAGCCAGGGCTGCTCACCATCACCTACTATTGCCTGCCAGTGCTCTTAGGTGATTAGCTCAGCCTGGCTAATTAACCTGGGAACTCTCCAGTTTTTGGAGTGCTGCCGTTAACTTAAAAATCTCGTTATTCCTTTTTTTTTTTTTTCTGGAATAGAAAGCCATTCTCCACTGCCCATAAATCTCAACTGGATCTAGCAAATTCATAGCAAAAAAAAATCCTTAGTTGTGCAGATCCCCGTGGCTTTTATTACTGGATAAATGGCACAAAACATGTGATGAATTGGGGAGGCAAAAGACACCCAAGTTAATAGTGGTGCACTTTTAATTTTTCTTTTCCTAAACTATATAGGGTTGCTCCATATTTCTCAACTCTAAACTGTTTTCAGGACTTTGTGCCCTGGCTAGATTGTTTTCTGTTCTGCTGGTGAGCACTGGCAAAAGGGACTTTACTGGTGTAGAGGACTCACGACCTTGGGTTAGGAAACTATTTCAGCACTTCTGTTACAGTCTGAATTTTCTAAATAAGAAATGCCTTAAATTGGCCTGTTTCCTCTGCTGTCAAAAATCATCAAGCTGCTGAAAGTGAGGAAAATCTCTTACATCCTGGTGGGTGGGATGGACTGTGGGACCAGCCCTGGAGACTCCCTGGTCCATCACTGGTCCCTCAGCCCTGGCTGATGGGGTCAGTGTGGCTGTGAGGAAACAACTTTTAGGGATTTTTGCTCCCTTCTTTGAAGCTGCTGCAGCATCTCTCTGTTCCAAACCCTGCAGCTGGATGCTGAGGTGGAACTGTAGGTCTGCAAATATTCAGAGGCAAAAAGCTTATTCTGTTTTGACTTGTCAGAGTAGGAGTGGAGGAATCCAAGGAGAAGGTGAACTGAAACACTCTGTTAACTTGCAATCTCAGCTCTTGGAAGGGGAGGTGTAAGGAAGGATCTGCCAGTAGCTGGCTGTAATATTTTTGGATTGCTGCCTGCTTTACTTCCAATGACCCTTTGATTAATTCCTCTGCCTCTTTATTTTTTTTAATGAGCCTATTATGGCATATCTTATTGCAGATGCTGATTGGATCTGGGCTGTGTATTGTGCCATTTGGATGTGGATTAAATGGCACAGATCTATCTGCTGCCTCTCCCCCTCCCGCTTTAGTTCATCATGCTCAGAATTCCGAGGCTCCACAATGAGAGTCTCAGCCCTGCTGATTGCAGAGGATGTGCAATCGGCTTGAGGAATGTGTACTCAGAGCTTATGATCCTTGGGCAAGCGGGGACTGGGTGATGCATGTGGCTTTCAAGGGACGCTGCTGTTCCCATCTGTTAATGGCATTCCGAGCCCCGAGCACTGCCTGAGGGATGGGGCAGGCAGGGCAGGGATGCTGCTGATCCTCCTGGAGATGGGCCAGCACAGATCACCCCTGAGGGATGGGGCAGGCAGGGCAGGGATGCTGCTGATCCTCCTGGAGATGGGCCAGCACAGATCACCCCTGAGGGATGGGGCAGGCAGGGCAGGGATGCTGCTGATCCTCCTGGAGATGGGCCAGCACAGATCACCCCTGAGGGATGGGGCAGGCAGGGCAGGGATGCTGCTGATCCTCCTGGAGATGGGCCAGCACAGATCACCCCTGAGGGATGGGGCAGGCAGGGCAGGGATGCTGCTGGTCCTCCAGGAGATGGGCCAGCAGAGATGAGTGATTTTTGGGAAAGAAAAATATGAGTCAAAAAGCATTGCTTGGCCAGGCAGGTTTGGGATGGAGCTGCGGTGAAACTGGGGAAGGGAAAAGGGAAGAGAGGAAGAAATGAAAGGATGTTTGAGGTAGCAATGAAATAAAAAGGTGGTTAAAATGAGGGTTGGGTGGGGGGGATGAGGGTGTGGGGTGATACCTGGGAAGGCTGAGCAGATGGTCAGGAATGCTGTGCAGCAGCACATCCCACCTCACCCTGGGAGCACAGGGAATGCACAGCTCCCTGTGAGAGGGGGTTGGACCTGTGACAAACCCCTGAACGGGGAGAGGGAAAACCATTCTGAGTGTCCTGGTGGGGTGAGAGCAGTGCAGAACGTGCTCCAAGGAATGTGGGAAGGATCAAGTGCTCCCAGCTGGGCTGTGCACTGGCAGAGCCCATCAGAGCTACTGTCATCCAAGCTCCCCAGGAAAACATGCCAAGTCCAAGACAATTCTTCAGACAAGAGAAATGATCCCTGGGTGACTCCCTTCTCTCACACCTTGAAGACACAACATTTATTTTGTGCTGTTCTCTGCTCTTGGGCTGCAGATTGGGATGGTGGCCTGGAAGATGACCCTGAAGACACCGGAGTATCCAGAGGGCCGGGATATCATTGTCATTGGCAATGACATCACCTACAAAATCGGCTCCTTCGGGCCCCAGGAGGACGTGCTGTTCCTCAGGGCCTCGGAGCTGGCCCGGGCTCAGGGCATCCCCCGTGTCTACGTGGCTGCCAACAGCGGGGCCAGGATCGGCCTGGCCGAGGAGATCCGCCACATGTTCCACGTGGCTTGGGAGGACCCAGACAACCCCTACAAGGTAAGGGGGTGCAGCAGCCAGAGGGGGAAACTCTGCAGCAGCCCACAGGAGTCTCATTTTGACAGCACCTCTTCCAGCAGGGGTGGGGGTAAACATTTCTGAGAGTGTCCACGTCCAAGGTTCTCCTCGGTATTGGGTGTGGAACACTGGAAGTGTCCAGTGCTAAGCTGGGTGAAGCTGGGAGTAACCTGGTCTTTTCTAACCCCAAGCCATTCCATGACAGGATTTTACCATCTCCCAGGCGGCAGGTTGGCATTTAGAAGGAGTTAGTGCTAAATATTGCACCATTCCCAGCTTTCAGTGGCCTCAGCTGCATCTCCAATGTTGAGAGAATATTCTTATCACTCTGTGGAATTTAATTCTGTCCTTGTGAAAGTTTGTTTCTGGAAGGGGTCACAGGGGGTGAGGAAGGGGTTACAGGTGAGACTGGGATGGATGAACTGTTTTTCCCTGCAGGGCTATAAATACCTGTACCTGACTCCTCAAGACTATAAGAAAGTCAGTGCCCTGAACTCTGTTCACTGTGAACACGTGGAGGAAAATGGAGAGTCCAGGTAGGAATGGAAAGCTTTCTGTTCATCCTTGGGGCATGCATGGCATGTCCTTGTCCTCAGCTGGGGCATTCCCTAGGGACAGGGAATGCAGGCATGGGAGAAGGAAGTGAAGAAAAGGTGAGAGCCTTGTTGTAATCCTTGTTCTTTTCCTCTTTCCCTTTGTCTGCATTCCCTTCCTTTCTTGCCCTTTTTCCTATTAATCAGCCTGCTCCTCAGGTCCTGTGGGAATGACAGGACACTTTTCCCAGGCCTTCCTCTCCCTTGGCCTTTCCTCTTGCAGTGCTGCTCCTGTGGGAAGGTTCCATGGTGCTGCAGCACGGGCCCTGCACAGCCCCTGCCCGGCCTTTATGCACATTTCTCCTTGGAACCTTAATGATATTTAGTCACTTTTCATTTTCTTTGTAGCAAACTGATTCAGCAAATCACTGGACCTTGTGACTCAGGGGCTGTCTGTGTCTCCCTCAGGTACAAGATAACGGATATTATCGGGAAGGAGGACGGGCTTGGAGTAGAGAACCTCAGAGCATCTGGCATGATTGCTGGAGAATCATCTTTAGCCTATGATAGTGTTATCACCATCAGCTTGGTAATCCCCCACTGCTTTCTATTCTTCAAATGTATTGTCTGTTTCAGCTAAAAATCCTGTGATGATATCCCAAACATCCATCTGGGATCAGCCTTCTGGCTGATGGAAATGGGCTCCTGTAGGCTTTGAGCAATGCTCCTGGCACCAGTGCAGGGCTGGGTTTCCTCCACACTCAATTTAAAACACTTCAGCCATTTGGCCTCATATTTGCTCAGTCTGAAAATTGCTGCTTCTCTTTTTTTTTTTTTTAATTTTTTAATAAAATACACTTATGTTCAGATCCTGTGTTTTACAAAGTAACGGATTCTGGAATTTTCCAGCGAGAGTAGATTTTATGGCCTTGTACTACAAACACACCTAGTTTTATCTCAGTGTTTGAATCAATAGGTTGGGGCTGTGTGGAGAGACAGAAATCAATGCTGTTGCTTTTTTTTTTTCCCTTTCTTTTTTCCTTTTTTCCCAGGTCACGTGTCGGGCAATTGGGATTGGGGCCTACATCGTCCGGCTGGGCCAGAGAACCATCCAGGTGGAGAACTCCCACATCATCCTCACGGGCTGTGGGGCCCTCAACAAGGTGAGTCCCTGCATTTCAGTCCTCAGAGCCCTCAGGGTGGAGCTGGGGCTTGCCTTGGAATCCTGGCATGGTGTGGGTTGAAGGAGGAGAAGCTTTTCACAGAGGCTGTGGGCACGGATTGAGCCCCAGGCGGTGCCTTCTCCCACCCTCTGAGTGCTGTGAGGGGAACCAGGGCTGGTCCCAGGGTCTGCAAGTTCCAAAATACGTGGCCCAGAGTCACCTGAACTTCCAGCCAGCCGCAGCATGGTGTCAGTTCTGGGGAGCACTGACCCCGAGGAGCTTGGATGCTGATTTTCCAGGCTGGGAGCGAGATTTCCTGCTGGAAATCTCAGCTGTGGGGACAGGAGGAAGAACTGGGGCTGTTACAAAGAAAGCTTACAGCTTCACTGCTAAAGTGGCTCTTTTTTTTCCCCCACTCCAGAGGCAGATTTTCTCCCCTGCTGCCCCAAGCCCATTAATCCCCCAGGCTGCAGCTCCTTGCCTGGTGCAGACAGGGCTCCCAGCCCACTCTGCTGCCATGCCTGTCCCTGAGGGCTTTGTTTCCCTGGAGTTGGGGCTGTGTGCTGTGAGTGCCCTTCCCCATCGAGCAGCTTTGTTCTCAGGCACTCTCAGCACCTGGGGTGCCTGTGCTCCATGGCAGGCTGTGTTTCCAGGAGTGCCTGCCTGACAATGGGAGATAAAGGAAAACAGGCTCTTGTTGAATTATTCTCCTGAATAAAGGGGGCTCTGCAGAAAATGAAGCATTGATCCTATCAACTCTAGGCTGCAGTACCCTCAGTTAGATCTCTTACACACATCACACACACCTGCATCAATGGGAGGAAAAGAGGCATTTGAAGATCCAGCCTTTAAAAAGAAATTGAGTCAGTTTAGTGCTTGCTGGAGTGCAGTGAGTTGCCTGATTCCAGCTGTCACTTGCTGGGCTCGGGGCCCTGCAGAGTTTCCCAGATGGCAGGGCCAGGCTGTTCAGCTCTCCCCCTCTTCCAGGTTTAACTGCACTCCCTGCCCCTGCAGTCAGTGCCTGTTTTCACAGGACTGGGTTAATCTCACTAAATTTTAGGCACTTAAAAATTAAGGGTATGGACTGAATTAAGCACTTGACATCTGCCTGCGGGCATAGGCAGAGGGAGCTGCTGTCTGGGTGGGATTTATGCCATCCTGAGAATTTCAGTGGGCTCAATAATCCTGTGTGTCCCTTTCCCTCCTCCCTGCTCTGTTGGGGTGTTTGTATGCTTGTGTCAGCTCTGAACCTCTACCTGCCTAAAGGTGAGGGAGGAACCTGTTGCATCCTCTCCAACTTTCTCAGCAAGACCCAGCAGTGTTTACCTGCCCTTGAGCAGTGGGAGCCTGGGAGTCCCCACTCACTCCTGGCTGTGTGTGATGTGTCTGCTGCTTCATAGGATCCTGTTTCCAGTCCCTGAAGTTCTGCTCAGGGCTTCTTGGAGCGATCCAGCTGCAATTGTGTCCCAGAAGTGTGTTTGAAGTAGGGAGCTGGTGTCCAGGGCTAGCCTGGAATGTCTCAGCTCAGTCTGGCTGATCCTCTGGAGGATCTGAAACAAGCAATGGGTGCTGATCCATTGGCATCCTCCTGCCATGGAGTCTGGAGTGCCTTCAGGCTCACCCTGTGCTCCCTGAAGCCTGTTAAAACACTTGTCCCTGGGATTTAGAGGGCCATTTTGAATTTTCTGGGGCCAGAGAGGAGGTCAGTGCCAGCCAGGGGCCAGTTGTGCAAAGTGTCCCCTTGCAGGAGAGCAGAGGCTGTTTGGGTGTGGGATGTGATGTGTTCCTGCTCATTCCCAGGACTGAGACTCCAGAAAGGGAAACCTGATGTGGCTGTTCTGTGTGGAGTGAGTCAGTCCTGGTGCTGCTCGTTCCCTTGGAGGAGGTGGGCAGTCAGGGCTGGCAGGGGCTGATGGCTGAAACAAAGATACATACATGGAAACTGCCACCTTTAGCTTTTCCCAGTTAGGTGCCAGAGATCTGGGACAATTTTTCCATTGCTAACTTTTACATGTGTGCGTTCCTAGAGGGTGCAGGACAAAGCTGACACTTCTTGTGTCTGCAAACAGATCTTCAAAATGTCTCCTCTCCGCCAGCAGAACGTGCAGCACAAAACTGTTTCTGCAGCAGTGGAGACAATTGGGCTTTCAGAGAGCAGGCAGGGCTTTCTGGGAAGTTGTTTAATTTTATTTTTTTCCCCGTGAAACGCTGGATTCTTTCTAATTTACAAAGGGAGCAGAGGGGAATGGTGACAAAAATTATGTGCAGCCAGAGCTGTTGCTGGTCTTGTTCATTATCATTATGTAAAAGCAGCCTGAGGGTTTAGGTGTAGAGGGAAAGTCCAGCTGCCAAAGCCAGGGGTGACCTCTAGCTCTGATGATCAGCTCAAGGTCAGTGTCACTTGGAGCTGCAGCTCCTGGTGGCTTCTGGGCTTGGCTCCTCGTGTGCTGCTGGTGAGCACAGGGGCCCATCCTGGGGAGACAGCGGGGTTGAAGCATCCTCCAGCCCGTTCCCTGGCAGGGAGCACACGAGGGCCGTGCTGGGTTTCCCTGGTGGAGCTGTCTTTGTTCATCCTGGGGCCCGCCATGCCCAGGTGAAGGTGCCACGCTCCCGATGCCAGCGCAGGGCACACGGGGCCGTGTTTCAGCTGGCCCCTTTTGTCTCCCCAGTGCATTTCAGCAGGGGGTGGAGAGGTGGAAATGCCATTTCCCTGCTCTCTCTCGGTGAGCGTGTGCCGCGCCTGTGCCGAGCCCGCTGACCCCCCTGCAAATTGAAATAATGATAATGCGCGTCTCCTGACTGCATCAAAGTATCAGCACATCAAAAGCCAGGAGGCATGAAATGCAAATGATAAAGTGAAAGCAGATGGATTGTGCATGATCGCCTGATGCCCAATGAATTTTAAAAGATGCTGGTTCACATGGGGAGAGGGGCTGAAATAAACACGTTATCCCTGCAATTTTTTCTCTTTTTTTTTCTTTTTTTTTTTTGTTCTTGCTGCTCACTCCTGACAATATTTTTTCACACTTCAGCGAGCAGCCACTCCATCTCCCTCCCTCCCTTCCCTCTCTTTCTCTCCCTCTCTCTCTGTCGCTGTCTCTACCTCACACACGTCTCGGGTCATGTCGCCGCAGCTCCGGTGGAAATAATAAGATATAAACCACGAGGTTGTTATTTGCATAGAAATAGCATGGAGCCCCAGGCAGCATGGGAGAAGGACACAGAGATCATTTGTCTAAAATTTTAATGAAAACTTTTGCTGAGGCAGAGATTTTTATTTTTTTTTTTAAACTTCCCTTGCCTCCCCCTTTTTCTACCCCCAAACCTTCCTCCTCTTCTTCCTCCCTCCCTCCCTTTCCTCATCATAACCTGAGCACGGGGTGATTTCAGAGGAGACATGCTGTGCCCTGCACCAACACCTCCATTTCCATGGGTTTTCTTTTTGATGGAAGTAAGACCAAGGAGCCTGGCATTCCCAATTCCTGCTCTGCTTATGTGCTTCAGGCTTCCAGGGCTGCATTCCATTTCAGCCCTCCCAAGGATGTTCTGGAGTCTGCTGCTGACCTATTTTTAATCAGTTTGCTCCTCCTTGTCTTTTGTGTTTAAAAGAAATCCCATCTTGGAGACTGTTGTGTTAATGGAAACAAATAGTGGCTTTCAGTCACATTTTCCCTGCAGATAGGTGTTCTAGGCTTTTCCTAAGGGAAGCCAGGTTCAGCTGAGACTTTCAGGAACTGCTCCAAGCAGGATTCCCATCAGTTTATGTAGATGTTCAACCAAGCTCTCAGACAGTTCATTTTGTGGTGATGATGAAGAGCTGTCCCAGAGCTGTCAGAGGTGACAGAATTCTGACCAACACTGGATTGTTTCCCTCCTGTTTTAGCTTTATTTTCCCCCAAACTCTCTGGTCTTGACTTGCCTGAATCATCAGGCCCTGTGCTCCCCATGGTTTGCTCAGAGCACCGAGGGTGAGCTGGACAAATCCCACCTGCCAGGGGTCTGCAGGGAAGATGAGGGGTCAGAAACTAAAATATGAAACATTCAAGGCATAGGTCAGCACTTTGGGCTTCATTTCTCTGCCTGGTCGTGGGGTGGCATTTTTGACCAGAATGGGTCAAAAAAACCCACAACAACATTGTTTGGTCTTGTTGGATTCCTTTGCACGAGGCCAGAAGAGAATATCTTTGTGTTTTTGGTTCAGTCCTGAATTGTGCTGCAGAACTTTTTGGATGCTCTGGGATTGACAGAACAGGATGAGACAATAGGTCAGGGCTGCTCAGGGGGCTGTGCCCATGTGAGAGAGGTCTGGGCAGCTCTCAGGCTCCCTGGAGGAGCTCAGGGAGGAACAGGAGGCTCACACAGGCTGGGGAGTGATTGCCAACAGTAATATTTACCCTTCAATTTCACAATCTGCAAAAATAAATAAAAGCCCTGTGAGCCTGATGCTGTTTGGGGTTTGTACTGTGGAAAGCCTTTTTTTTTTTTTTTTTGAGATTCAAAGGGGGGGAANTTTGAGATTCAAGGCAGGGATAGCTCAGTATCTGCTCAAGATGACTCCAGTCTTGGGATTAGATCAAAGCAATCATGTGAGAGCAATCATGTGAGTTAGAACAGCAAGTGCCAGCCCTGTCATTCAAAGGAGCATTATAATTATTAATGCATGATATGAATCATTCTGTAGTGGCACAGCAGGACTGTTGGAAGATCTGTATGGGTGCAGGGTGTTGGAGAATGCTAAGCAAGGAGGGGTGAGAAGTGTCAACCAGAAATCAGCACTCAGCAGCATCAAGGGTTGGTTCCTTGTGTGGAGGCTGGAGCTGCCCAAGGTTATCCCAGTCCTGGGAGGCAGGACAGGCCCTCTGCTCTGCCCTGGGTGCTTGTGCAGTGGGGGTGCTGAGAACAAGGGTGGGCTCAGGGTGGAGGTTGTGTTCTCCAGCTCCCAGAGCTGCCAGGGCCATGGTGCTGTTGGAGGTGTCCCTGCTGTGGCTCACCATGGCCCAGACCCAGCAAAGCCAGGCTCATTCCTTTCTTTCCCTGCCAGTGAGAGGCTTGAGGTGCTGCAGGGGTGTGTGTGGCTGGTGGCACTGCTGGTGACACACAGTCCTTGCTCTGTGTGGAGCAGTGGATGCAGGCAGGATGGATGCCTGGCCTCAGTGCAGATAAACAACCACCACCCTCCGTGGCTGCATTTTTGTTTTAATTGCCTTTCTTTAAGTGGTGATATTTGTGTTTTGTTCCCATTAGAGACAATTTACGTTCCAGGCATGCTATTATCAGTCCCTTGGTGTTTGCTTAGGGAAGAAAGTCTAATAGATTTCTGTTGACTTTTTTTATTCTTCCTCCTTCTATCATTTTTAATACAGATCTTGCTCAGTTTATCTGTGTGGGTGGGGGCTCTGTGTGTGTTTAATTCTGCTGAACATGAGTTTACTATCATGGCCCATATTCTGCCTGTCCAAATATCTTCCCCAGGACTGTGTCCCAGCTCCTGGGGATCCTGCAGGGTATATTCTCACCGGAGCATTAACTCTGCTCCCTAATGTTCCACAGGAGCTGAACTTTTCAAACTTGTCCCAGAATTACTGGTCCTGACCATCCCTCCTGGGATGTCCCCAGGGGGACATTGGGGTGACCAGCCTGGGGGTTTTTTCCATAGAAATTCCCTGTGATTCTGGACACATGATGGGAGCTACAGGAACAGCATTGGAGAATTGCAGCATTTCTCATGACCAAAGCTAAGCTCACACTGGAAGGTGAGCAGAGTTTCAGTGTGCTGGTGAAGAGGTCCCTGCACTGCAGCCTGTGCCCCGGGGGTCTCTGAGTAGCAGGGTTCTCTGGGGTCCAGGAGGTGACAGAGGAAATGACCAAGATCTTTACGGTGGAGACAACCATTAATATTGTTTATGGGGTTCATATCTAGATTAGGGAACCCCTGGCTGAGACAGGTGGGATTTATGGCTGTTGGCACCATGTAGAATAGGGGCTGTAATTTTAGTTTGCAAAGTGTATTGAGTCCTTTTGATTTACCACTGGCTGAGGGAGTGACCTTGAGCAAAACACACGCAGGGAGAGGAGAGAGGGGCACGAGGGTTTTGACAAGACATTTTTCATTTGGAAATGCCACTTCACTGAAACTGGAGCTCTTCAGGAAAAAGTATCAGTTTGGATGAGCTTCTCCTTTGGAATTTTTTGGGTCGAATGAAAAGTTGTTCAGTTTTTATTTCCCAGCTGACTTTTCTTCCCAAATTAATTTTTATTTTTAATATGTACAGCAAATATTTTAGAGGTCATTTGGAGCCTGTCTGATCTCAAGTTTTGTAGTTCAGCTCTCAAGATTGCAAAACTTGATTTTTCTGCTGCGACACAGAAATTTTCCCAAATCCTCCTCAGTAACCGCAGGGTGGGGAAACCTTCCCAGCAGAAATGTGTGATGCTGCAGGCAGACAGACAGACAGACAGACAGAAGCTCTCGGGTGTGTGACCAGCTGTGGAGCCCTGCTCCCTGTGTATCTGTGAGGAGGGCTGGGCTCTCCAGGCAGGAGCTGCAGTTCCACGTGCACCTTGCCCTGCTCCCTGCCAGGTGAAGTGCAATTGCTTTTTTTGCCCCTTCCCCCTCTGCTCTCACCAAATGGAAGCAGGGAAAGACTCCACCAGCAGGACCTGCCTGTGGATTTGCAGTCAGGAGCCATCCCCAATAACCATCAGGCTGTCAGCTCCCCACCTCCCCCCAGCTCCCACCTCCCCCATCACTCACCAAAGGGAAAAAAGAGCCCGAGCTGCAGCTTGAAATATATCATGCAATAGTGTATCATGAATTTCTTGTGAATCACATTGGAGAAGCAGGTTTATTTATTTCCGAGACTCTAAATCAATACAAAGTAGGTCTCTTAGTTCTGAAGCTGGGATGGAGTGGGAAAAAATGAGCCCATTGTACTCTTAAAACTTTGGGGAAAGGAGATGACAGCTATATAATTCCATTTACCAGGCACTAGGGGCTTTAATGTGAAGGTGACAGGGAGCTCTTTGTGCATTTAGAGCACCATATCTTCTAAATAAAAGATCTGTAGACTTGATAGTGGAGTATAGCTCTGCCTTTAATAATCTCCAAGCATTAGACCGAGCCAATCTGTTCCCAAGTCAGAAGGGTCCCCCACCGCACGCTCGTAAATTACAAGTGCAGGAACTGCACGGAGTCAGGGATTAGCAATGCAGGAAGGGCAGAGAGGAGCTGTCTGTGCTCCCACTGCCAGGCACAGGGCTGTGCATTCGGGCAGGGCTCTCTTCCCTCTTGCTGCTTTTCCCCCTCTAATGCATGATCCATGTGGGGGAAGAGCTGGAAATGAGCACTGAGCTCTGTCGAGGCTTGGCTGCACATAATAGCAGTCAGGTTTGAAGTTCCTGCATTGTGTTCCTACATTTTTTCTGATGAGACATTCATTCCCATCATTTCTGCCTGTTTATGAAAAATAGGCTATTTATAGGACGTGCATATGCCTCCTCTGCTTCGTGTTTCTGGCAGACAATATAAATTGTGGGATGGGAATTGCAATTATTGAAATTATTTGGATAAAAATCTGGCACTTATATTTGATATGAACACACGATATGCTTGGAATAATAACAGCACTTATGTTACATAATGATTCCCATTCAAGCCCTCCAAGCTGTCATGTTTTCAGATCTTTCATCCTGGGTGAAACAGATGAGCCAACCCAGCCCTCAGCCAGCCCAGCTTTGCAGGGGAAGTCCCAACTCTCCAGCAGCTCAGGTTCTGAGAGGAGAAAGCAGCTGCTCAGCATGGGTTGGAGTGCTGGAACATTATTAATATGCACATGATGGGCCTGTGAACCTGTTGAAGACCATCCTTTAGAGGCTGTTAGGATCCTGGCTCTGCTCGTGTTTGCCAAAAGATCCTCTGAAACAACAAGAAATGTGCTTTCCTAATGGGTTTTTTGGAGATCAGATGAACTCAGTGTTGGCAACACTGCCCAGGTATTTTGGAATGTTTTGGAAGTCTTCTCCAAGGTAACAAGTGGCAGCACAAGAGAAAATGGCCTCAAGCTCTGCCAGGGGAGGTTCAGGTTGGACATGAGGAAGAATTCCTTCATGGAAAGAGTTTAAGGTCCCTTCCCACCCAGACTATTCTTGGGTTCCATGATCCTCCTGAACCCCCTGAGTGCCCAGTCTGGGGATGGAGCAGCTCAGGCTGTGTGAGGGCTCTGTGATTCAGAGCAGTGTCCCCTCTCACCTGCTCCCTCTCCTCACCTGTGCACATCCAGCTCATCCAAATCCCAGCTCAAACTCTCCTCAGAGCAGCTTTTCCCTGCAGCTGGGCACCCTCTGCCCTGCTCCCTCCTGCTCTGGGATCTCCCACCCGGCCCAGGCTCTGCTGGAAGGGCTGCAGCACTTGGGAGAAGGAGCTGTGTGTTTATCTTCATCTCCAAAAAGGGATTTAAGGGAGAGAGCAGTGGTATATTAGGCTGTTTCATTGCCTGTCAGCAGTGCTAAACCTGAGCTGTCTGCAGTGTCTCCAGATAAGCAGGAGCAGAGGCCCATTTTGCATGTACATGCGTTTGCATTAGTTCAGAGAGGGGGAGTTTAAATCCTCTTTATTTTTATTTTCCTCTGTGGGAAGCGTTTAGCTAGGCTTGTGCCTGGCATCTGGAGGCCTGGGCTTTTCTTATCCTTGAACCTAAATCTGTGCTGCTGTCTTCTCTACCATGGCTTTGCTTGGCACTGATTTCATTAGAGGAGGAGGAAGGTGATTGAGCTCAGAAGGGAGACCCAGGACCATCCCTGTGCTAAAACACACGCTGAATTCTATATTTGGGGGTTAGGTTTGTAACATCTGTGCCTCCATTTCTTCTGTACATAAACCTTGACTGGCATCTGCCAGCTCCTCTGTCCCCAGAATGAGCTGTGCTGGGTGTTTGGGGGAGGCCAGGCTGGTGGTGTGTGTTTGAGGGGGTTTTTAAGATCCAAATGAAGCAGGTGTGTAATGTCCTCTGTCTGTTAGAAAGACTCAACCCATAAAAATAACAAACGGCGTGTATTTGCTGGAATGTCAAAGTTATGAGTTTATTTTGTAATGATGTGCTCCTGCCTTCATGAGGTAAACTGGCCGTGGCAGAGGTGTTATTAGTAATATGGAGTCAGTGGAGCAGAAAGCCAAGTGACCGAGAGATCAGTGTATCAGTCAGGGAGAGGGCAAATGGGAAGAGACAGCAGGAGAATGAGAAAAGAGCTGTGCTGCCCAGGCTCAGATTAGAGATGGAGCTGTGCAAGAGAATGAGGAGCCCCAGCCTGCTTCTGGCCAGCCTCTCCAAGGAGCTGCTGGGCCTTTGTCTGGCTTTTTTCCCTCCCAGTTGTACATTTAAATACATCCACCCACGGTTTTCTCAGAGGTGTTTGGGATTAGTGAGCTGAGCTGGGCTCGGCACTCGGGAGCTTTGCTCACACTGCTGCTCGGGGAGGGCGAGTGGGAAAACTGCCTCAGTTTCCCCACTGGTATCATTCCCCTTGGGGAATCATAGAATCCAGAATGGTTTGTGCTGGGAGGAACCTTAAAGATCCAATTCCACCCCCTACCATGGGCAGGGACACCTTCCATTATCCCAGGCTGCTCCAAGCCCAGTCCAACCTGCCCTTGGACACTTCCAGGGATCCACAGGTGCTCTGGGCAGCCTGTGCCAGGGCCTCCCCACCCTCCCAGGAAACAATTCCTTGCCAATATCCCACCCACCCCTGCCTCTGTTCACTAGGGATCACTGTTCAGCAGCTCTTACCTGCACACAGGGCTCGGGAGGCTGTGTTGGGAGAGGTTTTCTCCATCCTTTTCATTTCCAAGGGGTGCTGCAGGGGTGGGTTTGTGTGTGCCTCCTTGGCCAGCACCTCCTGCTCACATCCCAGCACTGATGGCTTTCCTGTTTTTCTTCCCCCAGGTGCTTGGACGGGAAGTTTACACCTCCAACAACCAGCTGGGAGGGATCCAGATCATGCACAACAATGGGGTGACACATGACACTGTGTGTGATGACTTTGAAGGAGTCTACACCATTCTGCAGTGGCTTTCCTACATGCCAAAGGTAATTCCTGGGCCTGCCAGGTCCGAGGTGCCACTGTTGGCTGTGTTTGCAGGGTTTTGGGAAAGGGGCTCTCACTTCCTTCTGTATTTTCCTTTTTCCCTTAGAATATCCACAGCCCTGTGCCCATCCTGAAAGCCAAGGATCCCATAGACAGAACCATTGACTTTGTTCCCACCAAGACCCCCTATGACCCTCGCTGGATGCTGGCTGGACGCCCCAACCCAAGTATGGCCAGGAGATGCAGCAACTCACCTCGTTTCAAGGCTGTTTGCCAAATGTCTGCTACCCAAATATATTTCAGATTCTGTAGAATAATTAGTTCTGAGCAATATGGGTAGAATATATAAATATCTACATATAATAATATTAATCTATAATATTATTTATAAACAATATCTAAAAGTAGCATGTAAATCCTGAGTGCTCAAGGACACCATACTTTTATAGATTATTTATTTACTTAGAATAGTTACTTCTATGGATTTTTTTCATGATTTAGGGGAAAGTCCATCCACAGAGGGTCTGTATGTTAAAGGAATCACAATATTCCTGCAGACCTTGAGGAGTTGTTGTGTTGGCACCACTGGGGTTGTACAGATTTGTTTAGGTACAAGCTGCAAACTGGGTGACCATTACTCCTGCTGTTATTAATGAGTCTAGGGGGCTAAAATGAGATTTGTGATAAACTAAGTTTTCTGGTTTTGGATAATATTTTTTCATCATCTCTCAAGCAATTCATCCAGCTGTCCGGGCGCTGCAAACGCTGGCTTCCAAATCGAGTGACTTCAGATTTTAATTTAGTGGAAGCGTTAAGGAAAGCAGATGATTCCCTGTGATAAGTTAAAGCAGATATCTCCTAGGTGAAAAGTTAAAGCCATTTATTAGAGGAGATATTGCCGTGATATTCTTCAAACTGACGCCCGACACGAGGCCAGAATCTAAACGATCAGCTTCGGGCTCGCGATAAAGAGATAATTCTGAAATGGATGGTCACATTTTACAGTGGGGCCACAGAGGCAAGGAATGTAGAACACAGTAATTACAAGTTTGGGCTTGATAAAACACTCTCCATCCTGTTTAAGTCAGCAGAGGTTAGCGTGCTTGGATCTCCACTTTTTAATTGGTTTTGGACTTGGGTTTGCAGAAGCAGAGGTGCTTGTTCAGAGGGAAGAGTTCCTCGGGAGCTCTGTGCCAAGGGGTGAAGCTGGGAGGGATTTGGGGTTTTGGGGGGATTTTTTTGTGGGTTATTTTTATGCAGAGCTTCCCAAAACCCCAGTGCACAGCAGCTGCCCCACAGAATTATGATTTCTGTAACTGACTCTAAGATATCATGGAAATTTTCATGTTTAGTTCCTGGGTTTCTGCAGCATTCCTTCTTTCAAAGAAAGATTAGGCAGGATCAAGAGAAGAATATGAGATAAGTTTTAAAATAGAAATAGATGTGTAGAAAACCATCTTTAATGACTTTACTGCCTTTTGACAAATGTTTGTAGTCCTGAAAAAAGCAGAGTTATTTATTTAAAAGCATGGGAAGTCCCTCTGCTCTCCGAACCCCATCGTTTAACAATAAATGATGCTTTTGCTGATAAATTGCTGTCTTTATGCAGACTAGGAAATGAAATAAGACATGATGGCTGAAGGCAGACAAATGCTCAGCTGTCTAATGTTCCCTTGTATTGTCATCTATTTAAAATTAAATAAATAAAAAGACAGTGCCATGTTCTCAAGCTGGCATTTTAAAGCAAGTTTGATTTGTTGCTTTGATATTCTGTTTTCTTTCTTCCCTCTCTCCTTCCTCCTTTGATTTTTCCCTTTTTTCCCTTCCCTTTAGATCAGAAAGGGCAGTGGCTGAGTGGGTTCTTCGACCATGGCTCGTTCATGGAGATCATGCAGCCCTGGGCACAGACAGTGGTGGTGGGGAGAGCAAGGTAAGTTCTGAGGTGTGTTTTAGGCAATTGTAGATCAAGTTTGGGTTATGCTTTGCATTTCTCTAGAACACAACATTCCTGTGATTATTTTGTTCTCTCTCTATGTGTCTATATATATATATATATATATGTATGTATCTATTTAATAGAAGGAGTTGAAAAGAAAGGGATGAGATGACCTTTAAGGTCCCTTCCAACCCATTCCATGGCTCTATAATTCTATAATTTAAAGGCTTCCAGGCTAAGCAGTGTGCCAGGGGTGGAAATCAATGGTTTGGCAAAGCCAGAAGCTCTCTGTCCATGCTCAGCTTCACTTGCAGTTCCTTTCTTCTGACAAATTCTGAGTGGCTTTGGACTCTCACACAGCAGGGATATATAACACAAATGAAACAGACTCCTTTCAAAAGCAGTGGCACTTTGAGAAAAAAACAAATATGAATGTATTCTTCTGGGATTTTTACTGTAAGTGCTGCCAAAACTCATCTCTTGTATGTATGTTTGGAATATGTGTGCTGTTGGCTGTAAATTGTCTTTTATTATTCTATGGCAACTTGTCCAGGGACACACTATAAAACAAGATGTAGCATCTTCATGTGCTAGCCTGATAAAATTTATATGAAGTATTATGGAAAACAGAAGTTGTTTTGAGCTGTTTTCAAGTTCAATAAATAACTGTAATACTTGGATAAAGATGTTCTTTATTAGGTCACATGGGCCCTAATATAGAAGTTATAAGTTACCGATTTAAGACGGTTTCTGCAATTATGGGGTTCCAGCAGACTCTTCATCACAGGCAATGGGAATATTTCAGCCCCTCAGTGCACATGGGCCCTGTCTCTTCCCTGCCTGTTCGTGTGTCATCAGCTTGGGCTGGCTGGGGAGGGAGAGGGGGCTCTGCTGTGGCTGTCCTGGCAGCGTGGCTTCGATGGCTTTTGTGTGCAGCAGGGCCTGCATGCCCTGGGAGGCAGAGCTGGGCATCCTCCCTGCTGCCTGCACTCCTGCCCATCCCTCTGTGCCTGCACCCTGCCCCCTTGGCAGGCACCCTGCAGCAGCAGATTTGGGGAAAACACAGGAATTGTTTGAAGTCCCTCTCAACCTGTCCTGGGCTTCTCTGATTTTTCATGGTCAAGAGCACCAGTACCAAAATCTGGGTGATGGCAGGCAAAGGGTGGTGGATACACAGACCTACCATTCAGAATCTGGGTTTGGTTTATTGTGTTTGATTTCTAGAGAGCAATGTGCTCATTTTTGGAATAGATTTTGCTTTGAGAGCTGTGACCTCTCTGGCACTCTCCAGCCTCAACTCTGCAAGAGGCCACGACGCTGCTGCTGTTACTTGTCTCTGCTGGGTGTTTGGATGTGTAAAGCAGGAGTAGAGTAGGAGTTTCACGTGTCTCACCTGTTTGCAGGCTGGGAGGAATACCTGTAGGAGTGGTTGCCGTGGAAACGAGGACGGTGGAGCTCAGCATTCCTGCTGATCCTGCAAACCTGGACTCGGAGGCCAAGGTGGGTGGGCTGTGTGCTCCTGTCTGTCCCTGTCTGTCCCCTGCAAGGAGCCCTGTCCAGGTGGGATTCACTCCTTTCCCCAGGTGCAGCTGTTCCTGGAGAGCTGGCAGTGCCTGGACTGCTGGGTGACTATTCCTCCAGGAGCCCTGTAGGAATTCCCAGATTCCCTGCAGTCCTGCTGCCCTCAGGACTCAGGGGAGGGGCAGGGATCAGGGCCCAGGAGATGTGACAAGCAAAAATCCCTTCCCTGCTCTCTTGCTGTGGCTGGAGTGCTCCATGACCTTCCTGCTCTGACATTTTGCTGTTCCCCTGTCTGATTTCACAGCCCTGGCCCTGCTTCATCTCTCCAGAGCTTTCTCCTCTCCATGTCCTTTTCTTTCTCTTCTCCTTCCCCTCCTTACAGCAGTGTCAGGCTGTCCATACTCTTTTCTTAGCTGAATTAATGGGAATGCTGCTGTTGAAGTTGGTGACAAAAGGATTGTCCCAATTTTCCCACGGCCAAGCAGATCCCACACATTTCCCATGCCATGTTCCTCGTTGTTTATCCCACATCACAGCTCCTGATGGTTTTTCTGTGTTTTAACTCTTACAATAATGTGCCTGACAGTGGATTTTTCTTCCCACCAGATAATCCAGCAGGCTGGGCAGGTGTGGTTCCCTGACTCTGCCTTCAAAACAGCCGAGGCAATCAAGGACTTCAACAGGGAAGGGCTGCCCCTGATGGTCTTTGCCAACTGGAGAGGCTTCTCTGGGGGAATGAAAGGTAAGCAGCACTTTGGAGCTGTCCTGGGGGTGGTTTTGGCTCTGTCTTGGCTGCTCAGGGCACCACAGAGTGCTGCTTGAAATGTTGTGAAGTGCCAAGGATGTGAGATTGATACTATAAAATCTGAAGTGAAAGATTAGATCAGGGCCTCTTACCTGTGTGAGGGAGGTTACAGGAGCACTGAAGCTCTCAGGGTGGCAGAGGCTGCTGGGCTCTGCTGCCTCCTCAGCTGGGCACGAGGCAGAGCCTTTGAGTTTGCAGATGCAAGGGTGAGAGGTGGCAAAGGAGGGCAAAATTCTTCCCTCTGGAAAACACCCATTGCCTTTGAGGGTGGATTCTGCTCTGTGTGCTGCTACTGCACCCCCTACATGAGCTGCTTTCCCAGCCACACAACACACTGGGAAGTTGTTGATGTAATTTTCCCTTATTTATTTACCTTATTTAGTCCTCAAATATTGTTTTACCTTAAAATGTCAGGTCTGGCCTTGCTGGGTTCCTCAGAAACTGAGTTTGAGCTTTGGAGTTGGGTGGAACAGGCAGCACAAGGATGTTAATATTTATATTGCATATCCCAAGTTATTCCAGCCAGCTGGCAGGAGGAGGAGGGAAGGACAGAGCCATTGCAGTTTGCTCCTTGCATTTTCCAGCCTCCTGCCTGCTGCTGGTGTCTCCTGACACTCTCGGGGTCCCTTGGGGAGTTGTTTGCAGTTTTGGTTTCAGTGCTGGCTGGGGATTATGCAGGGAGGGAAAATAAACAATTATGCCACCCCTCAGTGCACACAAACACACTGCCAGGAGCCGACTGCACTGTGGGTAAAATGACTCCAAAATTGTGTGTAATGAGTAGGAAAAGATTAGAGACAGCTCTTGCTATGCTGAAAATTGACATTAGTGAAGGGGGAGGAAAAGGAGAAAAAAGAGGGAAAAAATTAAACCCCCTCTTTCCTAGTCAGCCTGGGAGGTCTAATTCCTGCTGCAAAATAAATAAATAACGCCCTAAATAAAGGCAGCTCGTGGTGGTGGTGCTTTCCCCAACGAGCTGTCTCCGTGGCCAGAAGGCTCCTGAGCATAATGCAAAATTAAATTATGAAAAACTGGCTGGAATATTCCGATGGAGGAGCCATTTGGCAGGGCTTTATTTGGGCGAACCGGCGGTGACCCACGGCGGGGAGACGTCAGGCGTGAAATTCCCTGGAAATTAGCACCGGGGTCCTGGGCTCAGCAAGGGGGGGTTGATCACATGCAAATCCCCCCACATGGAACCCCTGCTTGCTGCTGGGGGCTCGGGTTTTACTGCTCAGTTCTGCCCGGGACAGATCGTAAATAACAAATAAATATAAAATAATCCAGTGAGTGAAGAGGCCAGGTTGGAGCTGGGGTGCTGGGTGGTGGGGCTGCGTGGGGTGGGTTGGTGGGGTGTCTTCACCATCAGCTGGGTGGGTGCCAGTGCTGTCTTCAGGTCGCATCTGCTGTTCCAGGCAGGCTGGTGGGATCTGCTCCAGCTCCAGAGGGGCAGGGAGGGCTCTGAGTGCCAGGATTTACATCCACAGGGAGCTGGGCACACCTGTGTGTCCCTGTGGGGTGGGCACCGGGCTCAGGGCAGCAGAGAAGGGGTCAGAGCTCTGTGGGCACTGCCCACCCTCGTGCACACCCAGCTCTGCTCTCCTGGGACATCCTGCAGCATCCCTGCCCTGCTCGTGGAACCCCAGGCTGCTTTGGGGTCACCTCATTCCAGCCCCCTGCCACGGGCAGGGACACCTCTCACTAGGCCAGGCTGCTCAGGTTGGGCTGAGGTTGAAATGAATACAGAAATTTTGGCCTGGAGCACCGTGGGGACCCCTTGGCAGTGGCAGCCAGGGAGGAGGATGCTCCTCAGCAGAGTTTGCAGCCACATCTGGGAGCACCAGGGGTGTCTCCAGCCCCAGGAGCAGCAGCAGCTCCACCAGCCTTGGTGAAGAGTTGGGTGTGCAGAGGAGGCCAGCCCTTGGTTCTGTTTAATGACAAATATTGGGGTTCAATCAGTTCTTTCCCCAGCATGCCAAGGCTGCTGGGACATTCCCAGAGGGAGCAGCTGAGTGCAGAGCCGGGCAGGGGGAGGTTCACACTCCTGCAAGGCTGATCCCAAAGGATCCACAGGCACAGAAACGCTCCCCTGACCACCTGCTGGCCCCTGGGAAACAAAATCCTTGCCTTTATTTCCTGAAAGGAAGTAAATTCCTTTCCTTTGCCCACCTTTGAAACCTGAGGGAGGTTTGGAGCTCTGAGGAAGCATCAAGTTCCCCCAATTTCTGTGCCTCTCCTCCCTCTGCCCTGTTCAAACAATTAGTGCTGCTCTTCTCTGCACTTCACCTGAGTAAAATACACACCCGTGGCAGGAGTGAAAAATGTATTGCTAATTACACAATTATTTTATTATGTAGCACTAGTAAAAAATGTCTAGTAAAGAATTAATTCAGTTAAAATAATTTGAATCAAGCAATTATTTTCTTAACACTAGAATTAGCTGAAAGTACTTCAAGTGGTTTATTACTAGCACTACATAATAAAATAATTGTATAATTAGTAATAAATTTGTCACCCCTTTTGAGTCTTTTTCTTTGCTCAGGACAAAGGGAAAGGTTGGAGTTTTGTTTGGTTCTCACTCCTCACTGTCTCTGCTGGGATTTATGTTTATTCCCAATTAGAGGGAATAAATTGTTCTTCCTTTTGTCACCTCTTAAATAACATTAAATTCCTTTTCTTGGGTGTTTGTGCAATGACCTTGGAAATGAAATGGAGAGATCCTATCAGTGCCTGTGGTATTAATATATACTAATATATTAGTATATATTTGTTTGTATATATATAATATAAAAGAGTGTTTCCCAAAGAGTTAATTGCTTAATTATGTTCATGTTACTACTTAACACTAAAATGAGGGTTAAATGACAAAGGGACCTTGGCTGGGGTCTCTTTCTTCCCCAGAAATGAAGCTTTTCTTGAGGGATAGAAGGATTTTAGATGAATAAATGTGTCTCAGTGTTCCCAGACTGTTCCTGTTGCAGCAGGTGTGAGGTACATAAATGCAGATCTTTAATTTTCTCTGCACTGGTATTTTAATGGCCAGAAGAAATGAGGCCAACTGGGAAGGTCCAAGCAAGAAACCTGAGTGATGGAGGGGGTTGGAAGAGAGGTGAGGGATGGATACCTGCAGTGTCTGAGGACAAACCCCACTGAAAATCCTGCTGCTGTTTGTAGTGAGCCTGAAGGAGAGCAGACATTGTGTAGGGTGGTACAGGGGGTAGTGACATGAAATTAATGGGGAGGGAGGGGAAGTTTGGCTGAGTTCTGGGGGAAATCTCATCTGTTTGGCTGTGGAAATGCCCCTAAAGAAGCAGATTTATTGTTGGGGGTTTCTAAATGGGAGCTTTCAAAAGCACTGTGGAAGAAACGGTCCTGTGTGAACAAAGAGGTGGGTTAGATGAGCCTAATAACTATTTTTCATTTCTTGTATTTTGATTTAATACTTGTAGATATAATTATATGTAACAAAATATATATATTCAAGAGTGCCCATTTCCATTACAAACTGTATCCATTAGAAACTATATCATTTCATAGAAATTCTCCTGCCTTTCCTTTTTCTCTTTTATTTAAATCACCTTTGGGGCTGATATTTTCAATGTACTGTCTTTACACAGTGGAGTTGTTCTTATTAATTTTGAGCAAAATGCCTTAAACAAATTTTAATGGAGGAAGAGCGCAGTGCTGTTCCCCATCCCTCTCCACACACATTTTTATGAAGATCTGCAAAAGCTCTGCTGCCCTTAGGTGCATTTTATTCACATTACAGGAGTTGTGGGAGAGGTCTGGGGTGGTAAGTCTGAAATTGGGCAGTGCAGATGTACCCAGGCTGATTCCCCAGACTGTGGGAATGGTTGTGGGCTGGGAATGGGGGATGGATCATCCCCAGGGCACCTGCTGTGGAGCAGTGATGAGCTGGGACTCCAGGCTGTGTGTCCCTGTCCCAGCCATACTGACCATCTCTGTGTCCATCCCCAGCCATTCCTGACCATCTGTGTCCATCCCCAGCCATCCTGACCATCCCGGTGTCCATCCCCAGCCACCCTGACCATCTCTGTGTCCATCCCAGCCACCCTGACCATCTCTGTGTCCATCCCCAGCCATTCCTGACCATCTCTGTGTCCATCCCCAGCCATTCCTGACCATCCCTGTGTCCATCCCCAGCCATGCTGACCATCTTTGTGTCCTGACCATCTCTGTGTCCACCCCAGCCATTCCTGACCATCCCTGTGTCCACCCCAGCCATCCTGACCATCCCTGTGTCCACCCCAGCCATCCTGACCATCTCTGTGTCCATCCCCTGCCATCCTGACCATCTCTATGTCCATCCCCAGCCATTCCTGACCATCTCTGTGTCCATCCCCAGCCATTCCTGACCATCTCTGTGTCCATCCCCAGCCATTCCTGACCATCTCTGTGTCCATCCCCAGCCATTCCTGACCATCTCTGTGTCCATCCCCAGCCATTCCTGACCATCTCTGTGTCCCCCCAGACATGTATGACCAGGTGCTGAAGTTCGGGGCCTACATCGTGGACGGCCTGCGCGAGTACCGGCAGCCCGTGCTCATCTACATCCCGCCGCAGGGCGAGCTGCGCGGCGGCTCCTGGGTGGTCATCGACCCCACCATCAACCCCCGGCACATGGAGATGTATGCTGACAGGGAGAGCAGGTACAGACCCCCCTGCCTGGAGCCTCAGCTGGGGCTGCCTGCCTGGGCTGCTCCTGTGGCCTGCCACGGTCGCTTCCCGTGGGGTCGGACGTGTGGGGCCTCGTCTGCGTGTTCGGCCTGGAGAAACCGGAGCTAAAACTTCTCCCTGTGTTCTGTCTCCCTCCCCATTCTCTTTTCTCCCTCCCCATTCTCTTTTCTCCCTCCCCATTCTCTTTTCACATGCTTTCCAGCAGATGTTGAACCGTTCAGTTTTGTGCCTGATGACACAAAGTCAGGTGCAAGGAGTGCCTTTCTTTTTTCTCTTGCAGAGGAGGGATCCTGGAGCCCGAGGGGACGGTGGAGATCCGCTTCCGCAGGAAGGACCTGGTGAAGACGATGCGCAGGGTGGACCCGGTGTACATCCGCCTGGCCGAGCGCCTGGGTACGTGGCACACCCCGCTGGGACCTGGGCACCCCTCAGGGGGGCATTTCATCAGTCCTTTTCAGTTTTATTTACTGTTGTCTGACTTGGGAAGAAAACCAGATGAGACCACGGCATGTGTGTATGTGTGAGATGACACTCATGCTGCTCAGCATACCCAGGGTGTGGAATATTGTGGTTTTTTGAGCTGATTTCTCTTTTTTATTCTATTTCATTGACCGGGTCTCACAACAGACCCTCACTGCAGATGTCTGGGTCTAATTTCCAGCTCAGCAATTGCTCAGCTCACTGAAGGTTTGTGGGCCAAGCCTTCAACAGGCATCGTTTCACGTAACAAAGGGTTTGATCAAAGATATTTTAGGTTGCTGCACTGTCACTGAGTGTCTGGGGTAGTTTGCAGTAATGATATCCGTGTGCTCTTCAGTTCCAAGGGAATAAGGAATGTTGTCCTTGTCTCTGTGAACAGGGGGCTGTGCAGAGCTCAGTGCTGGCACGGCCAGGGTTGTGTTATTACCACTCTGAGTGATCCCAGTGCCTGCTGCACACTCAACATCCCAAAATACAGAGTGTTCAGCAAAATGCACTTAATATCAGATATGTTCTCTCTCGGGGGAATAGGCTTTTTAAATAGTCCTTTACTGGCTCTTACTATAAGAGTATAATCTTACAGAGCCTCCTTTTACCTCCAAAATTGACTACATTTCAGTGGAGGGAGAAGCGTGCCATGTGGGTATGGCTTGAATTTATAAAGCCTTTTGGGATCCTTCAGGAGGAAAAGTGTTCTGCAAATGACTGATAAATCCTGGCTATTGCTGCAGTTACATTTTATTATTTGGCTTTTTTTTTTTAATTTATGGCAGGGCAACAATTTATATACAAAACAACCCTCCTGATATACCTCGGGAAGAGAATAATAACGGATGAAGGGTGAGGGGTGCCCTGGGATGGTGGAAAGTGTCCCTGCCCATGGCAGGGAGTGGAATGAAATGATCTTTAAAGTTCTTTTCAACTCGAACCATTCTGTTATTCCATGACTTAAATCCCAGTTTTAATGTCTGCAGCTGCAGCAAGGAGGTTATTTTCAGAAAACCTCACTTTTGGCTTCTGTCAGACATGACAGTGTCCCTTTAGGAGCAAAGGGACAGTGAACACACCAAATCATGGGGACCCAGCTCAGAGTCCCAGAAAAGCCTCTCTGGACGTGTTCAGTGGAGTTCCTTAGGCAGGCAGGACCCACAGCTCCCCCTCCCACGGGTGTGTGTCCGACAGAGAGCAGGAATCTCTGGAAGGAGAAATCAGAGGTGTGCTTAGGGAAGGGAATGTGCTGAGCACTCAGCTGGGCCCTGCAGGTGAATGGCCCTGCAGGGCAGCCCTGCTGCTGCTGGCAGTGTTCACCTTCACCTCCCCACACCCCCTGGCAGTGCCAGCAGCACAGCAAGCCCTGCTCCAGCCGAGCCCCTGGCTTGGGGGTGGATCCATCCCCTGGAGAATGCTGTGGACAAAGGCTGGAGTGTGGCAATCCTGCAGGGAGGGGGAGCAGAGCATCACCTTCCCTCACCTCTGTGGGTGCAGGACACCTGCAGGCCACCCCTGAATCCTGTGGGACACTCAAAAAAAACCACAGGGGGAAAGATGGGGTAGAGTTTTCTGCCAACAGCCTCACAAACCCAGCGCTGTGTGAGGAGCCAGGAGCCTGCTCGGGGGTTTTTCCCCCCCTCTTCCTCTACAGGGTAATTACTCCCAGCAAACTCCATACACTTTAATTAAAATGACTGCAACACAAGAGCAAGTCACTTACAACTGTACATAGGGAGAGCTCTAAAAGCTTCAGTCACTGATAAGCATCTCCCTGAGATGGATCGTAATTGCTCCAGCATCGGCTGATCATTGCTGTTGTTTTGCCACTAATTCCATACCAGAGCAGGAGAGCCAAGATTGCAGGACACACTGGATTGCATAATTTTTTTCCTTTTTTTTTCCTTTTTTTTTTTTTCTTTTTTCTTTTATTTTTTTGCTGGTTTTCTTTCTGGCCAATTTAAAATTTGTCAAAGTCGGTCTTCTTCTGGATCACTGCCCTTTGATATTTCGCGCACTCCATTTGCCACAAACAAGCCGCAGGGCCGCAGTTCATGCTGACTCCAGCAGAAGCAGAGAAAGCTCCATTTATCTTACACTGCCTGCTGAATTCTTACTCATTAGCTGGGGGTTCACTGCCTCTCTTTAACCCCTGAGTGGCTGTCATCCCTCCCCAGAGCTCTGGAGAGCAGCACCAGGGAGATGCTGTCCCACGAGCCCACGCCGGGGCTGGACGTGGCACTTGGGGAGTGGGAGAGCAGGGGAGGCTGGCAGATATTGAATCATTTGACATAAATCTGTTCATTATCAATTCTGCAGCACCATTGCTGAAATGTTGATTAGCCCCGTGGTTTATTAAAGTGTCACTCAGAGCTGGGCTGTTCCAGCAAGGGGCAGGGGGAGAGAGGGTGGCCCTTCCCCTGCCCCAGAGCACGTTCCCACCTGGAACAGGTGTGCAGGGGCAGCAGGGATCACCCAGAAATGTGGGAACGGGGCAGCCTGCAAGCCTTGGGCCAGGGTTTAAAGTACAGAGACTCAATTTTATCTATTTATTACAATTAGACTAAAACACGTAGGAGTGGAGTGAAAATAAGCCTCATCGTACAGATTCTGTGCCTCGTGTCAGAGGTGCAGGGAAATGGGTGCAAAAATGGGGTGGAATATGGGTGAAAGGAATGGCAGAATGGCTCCAGTTGCAGCAAGGCTGGCTATTGCATTTCCATGTTTCTTGTAGGAAAAAGGCAGCATCCCGTCATCCCCTGATGCACGTTGTGATAGTGGGAATGTCCTCCTTGCTGGTCCTGTGAGGTGTTCCTGTGTGCTGGATGCACCTCTGATTTTATTTATTTCACTTATTTCGTTTCCTAGGGCAGTCAGTCTGTGCTGCTGGGGCTTGGTTCGCACCTTACTTGGCAAAAGAGCATCCAAAATTGCCTTTAAATTTCCGAATAACGAGTGAACACTCAAGTTTTCATCACTCAGCTCCACTTCAGCACAGCAGTTCCTCTCTGAAAAGAAACATTTTGGGGTGCAGGACCAGAACTGACCTCCACTGCCAGTTTTTCAGGAAAACCTGGGAGGAACACTGCTCTTCTGCTTCCATCTCTCATGGGGTGTTGGATAAACACAGGTTGTAACTTTGTTTTGTGAGTGATGCTGGTTTCAGTAGCTGCTTCCCTGTGCAGGTGCTGCTGCATTTAAATTGGTGTTAATTCACAATCACAAGAGCAAGTCCTGCTTTCTCTCAGCTCCTCCGTGGCACTTGGCACTGGGATATCCTCCCAGGAGGGCTGGGGGTAGGGATTTTTTGGAATTATGTCCCTGCCACACTCCAGCTGCTGGGAAATGAGAGTTGAGGAGCAAAAAGAGGGAAGGGCCAGGGTGGGAATCACAGGGATTCTGTACAGGGATATTTGCAGCCTGTGCCACGAGCTGGTGTGACCTTCACTGGCTGTTCATGCTGCACCTTTCTGACATAAATCCTGCTGAATATTTAGTGAAGCAATTACAGCCTGTCTCATTTAAAGAAACAAGAGACAATCCAAAAATGCCTGTCTCTCCAGGGACGTGAGTGGCTCCCTGTGACCTTCCCTCTCCCCTCTGGAGCAGCTCCCTCCAGCTGGGCTGGGGGAGTTGCCTGGGCAGCCTGGACACCTTTGGCATTCTTGCTGCCTTTGCTGAATTTCGTGGAATCCCAGGATGGTTGGGATTAGAAGGAACCCTAAAGTCCATCAGAGACACCTTCCATTATCCCAGGGTGCTCCCAGCCCTGTCCAGCCTGGCCTTGGGCACTGCCAGAGATTCAAGGGCAGCTCCAGCTTCTCTGGGCACCCTGTGCCAGGGCCTCCCCACCCCCACAGGAGAGGATAAATTTTTGTCTGGCAACTGTTTTGCTCAAGGCAGAAGAGGAGGAGGTGAGGTTCAGGTGGGAGGCTGTGGAAGTGAGGGTGGGACCCCAAAGCTTTCCCAGGGCATCTTTCCAACTTGGTTAAGGCAGTTTTGCTGCTGATTAAGAGAGAGGAAAGCTTGTAGAACCGAGGTGTTGGGGTGTTCCCTGCCGTGGGGGGCTCTGGGGGTGTTGGGAGCAGAACTGAGATGTTTCCCCAGCAGCCCCTGCCCATCCCAGCACCCTCCAGAGCCATGGTGATGTGGAGGCTGCAGAGGAAGCTGCAGTCCAAGAGAAAGGTGACATTTTCTGGCACTGCAGGAGCCTGCCCTGTGCTCCCTGCCGGGGTAGGAAGGTCGCTCATGTTCCTGGTGCTGCCCCACCTGCGTGCCAGGCTCTCTCCTCATGGAATGGGGCTGTCTGGGAGCGCTGCTCCTTTTGTTTCCCTATTGATTAGCAGCCAATCCATACCTAGAGGTCTATAATGCTCCTATGATTTAAACTTTAACAGTTTCATTAACTGTCAAGTACCTCTAGAGCAAAGGAATCCCATATTTTAACTCCCCTCTCCTTGCCAGGATAAGATTTGTGGAAGGAGACTTCTTTTTTTCTTTTTCTTTTTTTTTTTTTTTTCCTTGAGAAATAAATAAATAAAGCCCAGGCTTTCTGAAAAACCCTGAGGCCTCAAGATCTGACTAGGAAAGAAAGAAAACCATTCCAAGATATTTAATTGTACAGGGGGCTTACGGGATTGATCGAGAGCTTAGCTTTTTACAATAGTCCAGTGAATAAGAAATGCTCCTGACAAACGATCGATGATGGGATAATCACTCTTTATCCCCCCTCCTCATTGTTACCTTCTTTCTTCCAGGAGAACAGGGTTCAGAAGTCAAAAATCTTTATAGACGCTGCTTTTAAATTAAGCAGAAAATAGACATTGACATATTTGTTAATCTCACCTAAATCATTACTGGGCCTGGCTGGGTGGACTCGCTGGCAGGGGCCGGAATTCACCAGCGGGGCTGCCTTGAGTGCTTGTGTTGCCATTGAAACCAGGGAGCCTGGGAGTTCAACGTGGATAAATATAGATAATTTTTTATTCTGAAGGTTATAAGGGGAGCTTCTCTTAATTAAAACCTTCTTACTTGCATCTGAAGGGTTAGGTAACATTTATATTGGTAGGCACAGGAAAAACATTCCTTCCCATGGAAGGATCTTTGTCTGGAGGGGCTGTGCCTTGGAAAAATACATATATGGGGTGTGTGAGCAGGCAGTGGGGTGCTCAGGCCACTGGGGAGCTCCTCCCTTTGGACCAGCAGCCTTGGATTATTGTGTCTGTGGAAATGAGGCAGGGAAGGAGCAGCAGCATCCTGGGATGGAGCCCCCAGGATGCTGTCTCAGCTTCCAGCTGTGGTTTAGAGGCTTCCTGAGCACAGATTAATATCTGATCTTCATGCTCAGGAGCCTGTGCTGGAATCTCCTTGCATGAATTTGTCTGATCACCCTCTGTGAGCCCGTTTGGGCCCAGTGACAGTGAATTCCAGCCTTGGATTCTGCACTGGGTGAAGCTGGTCCCCCTTGGGATTTCTGTAAAGCTTCTGCCCAGTGGTTTAAGCTGGGTTTGTTGGCTTGGGGTTCCTCTGGCTTCCTGCTGTGATTGCAGAGCCCCTGGAGTGGGCTAAAGGAGAACTTGCAGTGGTGAAGGTGGTGTGCCATGGTCTGTGTTTCCTGCTAAATGAACAGCAGTGTTGGGACATTATTCTCTTTTAGGAGCAAGTCCTGTAAATGTCACTTAATTGATGGCTTAGATTGTTGGCATTTAAATGGAACAGGGTTTCCGTGGTGAAAACACCCTCAGAGCCCTTGCCTGAGTCTGTGGCACAAAATCTGGACTGGACCAGAGATTGGCTGGGCACTGCTGGGAGCTGATGCTCTGGGGTTTGTCCTTTGGCTTTCCCAAGCTCTGGAGCTGCATCCCTGAGCTTCCCCAGGGTCTGAGCTGTGTTTGGTTTGAGAACCCTGAGCTTCCCCAGGGTCTGAGCTGTGTGTGGTTTGAGGTACCCCAGGGTCTGAGCTGTGTGTGGTTTTGGGTACCCCAGGATTTGAGCTGTGTGTGGTTTGAGGTACCCCAGGGTCTGAGCTGTGTGTGGTTTTGGGTACCCCAGGGTCTGAGCTGTGTGTGGTTTGAGGTACCCCAAGGTCTGAGCTGTGTGTGGTTTGAGGTACCCCAGAGTCTGAGCTGTGTGTGGTTTGAGGTACCCCAGGGTCTGAGCTGTGTGTGGTTTGGGGTACCCCAGGGTCTGGGCTGTGTGTGGTTTCAGGCACCCCAGGATTTGAGCTGTGTGTGGTTTGAGGTACCCCAGGATTTGAGCTATGTGTGGTTTTGGGTACCCCAGGGTCTGAGCTGTGTGTGGTTTCGGGTACCCTGAGCACCCCCAGGGTCTGAGCTGTGTGTGGTTGCAGGCACCCCCGAGCTGAGCCCGGCTGACAGGAAGGAGCTGGAGGCCAAGCTGAAGGAGCGGGAGGAGTTCCTGGTGCCCATGTACCAGCAGGTGGCCATGCAGTTCGCTGACCTGCACGACACCCCCGGCAGGATGCAGGAGAAAGGGGCCATAACCGTGAGTGTCCTGCAGCTTCCCTGGGGACTGGGCTGGGGCCAGACCCTCCATGACCCTGTGGAGCTCCTGGTGACTGGTGGGACAGGGTGGGATCCCCAGGGAGTCTCCATCAAGCCTGGGTTTCCCTGTGGGAACAAGGTGTGTGTGTTCCTGCTGTCCCTCCCTCCTTTCCCCTGTCCCTCCCTCCTTTCCCCTGTCCCTCCCTCCTTTCCCCTGTCCCTCCCTCCTTTCCCCTGTCCCTCACTTCTTTCCCCTGTCCCTCCCTCCTTTCCCCTGTCCCTCCCTCCTTTCCCCTGCCCCTCCCTCCTTTCCCCTGTCCCTCGCTCCTTTCCCCTGTCCCTCCCTCCTTTCCCCTGTCCCTCCCTCCTTTCCCCTGTCCCTCCCTCCTTTCCCCTGTCCCTCACTCCTTTCCCCTGTCCCTCACTTCTTTCCCCTGTCCCTCACTCCTTTCCCCTGTCCCTCACTCCTTTCCCCTGTCCCTCACTCCTTTTCCCTGTCCCCTGCCTCGGGCAGGACGTCCTGGACTGGAAAACCTCCCGGACGTTCTTCTACTGGCGGCTGCGGCGGCTGCTGCTGGAGGAGGCCGTGAAGAGCAAGATCCACGAGGCCAACCCCGAGCTGACGGACGGGCAGATCCAGGCCATGCTGCGCCGCTGGTTCGTCGAGGTGGAGGGCACAGTGAAGGTCAGTCTGGGGGGGGGAG